>JAVYIG010006913.1:0-109828 GCA_035222895.1 Strongylocentrotus droebachiensis
CGTGTTTAGTATATTGCTGCGTTAACCCTTGCAATACCACCGAGGGGTACGTCGTGTATAAAGTCTATTGCATTGGGCATGCGTGGTGGTGGGCGGGTTCCAATAGTGAATGGCCGTAACGTTACACGTCACTTTTTGTGGCTCCATGTTTATAGACCATCTCGACACTCTTATGAAATCTTGTTCTGTTTAAGATAATTTATCGCCTTATAAACTACAAAGTGAAAATTATATATATTATGTATATAAATATAATTATTTTTATCGTAATTATCAACATTATCTTCCTCACCACCACCATCATATTCATATTTCTTTGATATCATCATTAAAATTACCAATACTTATCATACTAATTATTGTTATTATTATCATAATTATTATCATTTTTATTTTAGTATCATCATTATCATCTCAATGATTATCAAAGATCATTATTGTAATCACACTTTACAAGATAACCCAAAGATTGAGATACTGAGATGGAAATCCTTGAGCATCATTGCTTTAAACACGAAAACATACGCTATAATAGAGTGGTATATGGGCATGTATTGTAAGGCAGTATACTGCCTATGGTAATCAAACATCATGCACACCACTTTACTTTTGTATCATGGCAAAATGCCCAGTTTTCTTTCATTCGATTTCGTCTGACATGAATGTCTGCTCCTACTAATTCACCTACCAGAGATGTGTTATTTATAAACCCGTTGAAACTGATGAAATTTGAAAAATACCCAGGTAATTCTTTTTGCCTAGTAAAATTTAATAAAACTTCCAGATCGCTGATACTATTCCCTCAATGTTATATAAGCACAAGTAAATCAAAAACATACGGGAGAATATGATTATTTGGAACTAATATACAGAGGTATTACATCCCTTGTACAACGTGTAAACGATAGTTTACTGGGTGAGATCTTGTACATGCAGTACGTACAGTGATGTACAGCGAGGCACGAATAGCAGTGACGCGTCGCCTTTATCCCCCAGCGCTGCCCCGCTGGTTCGCCGTTGATGCGGACCATAGCTGCAGCGGTCTGCTGCGGTTTTCTCAATTATTGGCTTGATAGACGGGATAATGACTGATATTAAAGTCTGCATTCCAGCGTCTTTAAGTAGATCAGGGAGACCCTCTTTTATAATTCATTTCCTTCATCATCATCATTATATTCATCTATCAATCCCTTCAAATATTTACATTTCTTCGTCATTCAACCATTGACATAAAATCCAGACAATGATGTCCAATTATGTTCTGATGCCAACCTTATGAATAATCTAGATTTAGAACATAATACAGCTAAAGTCAAAGAATAAGTACTAGATTTGATGATAGTAGGCCTACTACTAAAAGTGTTTGTCTTAATATCGAAGACCAGGATATTACCTGGATTAAACATGGGGTATACTAATGATTTATTGTAATATAATAAAATACAAAAATGAGATGATACCAATATCATGCTAACAAAACATTTATTTTTCTAATCTGGTGATAGGTGTAAATTTATAGAAAAATATCCCTGGCAAGGAAACGGTTCCGTGACGTATCCATGTGATATCAAATTGTGCACCAGTTTAATCATTATTATATCTCAAGTTCATATAAAGAATAGTTTCGACTATTTACCTGGACATAGTATATCAAGACGGTCGTATTGCTGCCAGAATATCATATCCAGTGAAGGTAATCTTTCCATTATGTCGTAAAATATAAGCCAAAGTTTTAAAATGGTGGCCAAGAAAAGAGAATAGAAAAAAGAAAAAGATTAGAGAAGTATGAATGCATAGATGGCTGGAATTGAAATTGCATTACACGCCAAGGATTTTGAGCGCCAGGGTCGAGAGTAATTGTAACTTTGGGCTTGCTTCCACTTTTTAAGCTTCTTTTCCCCGAAGAAAATTTATAGAGATCAAATTGAACAGACAACAAGATTATATCAAGAGTATTGACATATATCTTGTTAAACGTGAAGGTCTTCTTCCTATATGCTTTTTTCTAAAATTATTTTGGTTGTTTTTTGGACTTCCTTTTATTATTTAATCTTCTTCGACTTTTTAATCTTATTACTATTTTATATCATATTCCTTATCTATTTTTCATTTAACCATTCTTTTTCCTTCTCATTTTTTTATTTCGTTTTTGCTTTCATTTCTTCAATAATAAAACTTTAATTTCCCAACTTGCTTCGTCTTGTTATGATCTACTATATTCTTCTTTTTCTTCTGCATTAAAGATAATAATTAGTCTTTGATCATTATATTTTCTTGTTTCTAGGTTTGCTACTTTTTCATAATCTTGATAATCATTATTAATTTGTCTTGAAGTTTCCCTGACACTAAAACTGTACTCTACTCATGTAAACTTCACAATTTTTGGGTTCATAATCTTATTTCCTTGTCTTTCTTTTATCCCGCTGTTATTGCCTCTCCCACACACAACACACACGCACACACATTTTTTTTGTTTTCATGTTTTATTCTTCAAGTAAACAGAACAAAAAACATCAATAACAATTTCGCGAACATACTTATGCACACTCACACACTCCCACACACCCACGCACACACACATACCCCAGACACGCACACACACCATAATAGCATCACCCCTCCACCATTATCAATCACTTCCTATGGCTAAATCCCCTCTAACAATGGAAACAGGTAATATCGGAAACAAAATATATCTCGAACCTTCCACATTGGAGCATTTCGCGTCGCTTATTAATTATAACATCCGATTATTTATACCAAACGCTAAATACACTGCCCGGGAGTACGAGTCCGGACAGAGAAGTTGCGTTTGAAACTACTCTCAAGGCGAACTGCATCGCCCGAAGACCATAATCGTGCTGTTCTCTTTTTTCTTTTTGTCTATCTTCACTACTTGTTTATCAGACCCACCCCAATATCCTAAGAGTAATTGATTCTCATTAAGACACTTCCACCCCCCTCGCGTCGACGGGATGGTGGGAGATAAACAAAAATGGGTAAGAAAGTTCAAAATTGTAAGTTCAAGTCACGACAATGTTAACCTCATTTACGTTATCATCATGATGCAATCAAATTAATGATTATATTGTGTTTTATTGAGGTAAAAATCATCGAACATGCAGCTGAGAGGTTGTTCTTCTTCAAATTACAGAGTAAAAAGTACTTACGCACCTGTAGCATACAATTATGTTGATAACACATTAAAAGATATAGAAAACTTAACAAACATTGGGTAAATTTGAATACCATTTATAGGTTTCATTGATAATAAAATTGTGTTATGCCATACACGATTTACATATTGTATCAAAGAATGAACAATATTATGTTCGTGTCGATGAGATGGTGGAGAAAGAAAATGGGTGAAAAGTCAAAAATTGCAATTTCAAGTTGAGACAATTCGTGTTTCACTTTCGTAATGTAATCAAATCAATGATTGCATTTCGTAATCAACGAGCGCATTTCTAAATCGATGAGTGCATTTTTGTAATCAATGAGTGCATTTTGTAATCAATGATTGCATTTTGAATCAATTATTGCATTTCGTATAATTAATGATTGCATTTTTTGTATTCAATGAGTGCATTTTGTAATCCATGATTGCATTTTATATTCAATGATTAAATCCTTGTCGTCAATGATTACACTTTGTAATACATTCAAATTGATGAATTATTCGTTTCTGCTAATTGAGTAAGGCGAATTATTCTTTAGTTTAACCTATACAGTTTATAAAGTTTTTTAAACAGATGTTTTGTAATGACCAATAAAATAATTTAACCAAAAAAAAAGGTATATTTCGTTTTTTTTTCTAATCTACACTTTGTTTTCATCACTCACCATGCTCATTTGCAGATTGACCTTTGAACTATAGAGTCATCTCTAAACCAATTATATGACAATTAGTTGCAAAGTTATTTAGTTTTCACTGTAAATAGCTGACAAACAATGCCAATAATAACAATGAATTGACGTGGTGTAATTCTGTTTGAACACCTTGACTCTTGCATATTGTTCCTGTGTGTAACACACGAAGAAAAAGAATGAAACCAAATAGAAGTTTTCTTCAATTCATTTATTTCTGTTCTGCTTTTGATTTGATTACATTGGGTCATCATAATATCAGGTATGCTTTTTTGTTCAGAGTTCAAGCCGGATGTTGCTGTATATTTTCCAGCCAAAATTTTAAAAACTATCAGTTCCATGAGAAAAGTTATCACATCACACTGAGTTTTCCATGTCTTCTGACCATCCCCAGTCAAATACAAAACAAGGAAAGTCATTTTGGCAAGCACTCAAATTCGATTGTCAAAATGAGCGTGCATAGAATACCATCAGAGAAACTAAACATAGGTCCACCCCAATGTAAGGTAAGGAATAAATATCTCGAGGGAGAAATGGATAACGACCCAGAGAATATTGGTTTAAATACAACTGAATCTTGAAATTAACTGTTAATTAACAGTTGAAGAATGACACATTAAAAATAAATCAAATACTTGGATTTATACATAATACAATACTTTTTAATGCCATTCAACCCAACCTAATTGTTTTTTTGTTTTTTTTTTATCTTTCTCCCATTCTGTCTCTCTCTCTCTCTCTCTCTCTCTCTTTCATCCTTTTACTCTATTTTACTTTCTCTCTCTCTTTTCGCCATTCAACTGGCAGTTATAAGAACCATAATTGCACTACCATATGCCATGATCTGGATGATCAGGAACCATTTTCATGTTTTTGGAAAGATGTAAACTTCGCAAAATACAACTCAAAACATTCTCTAAATGAAGACCCTATATCTCATTTCCACCCCTCTCGTGAATTCATTTTTGTTAATAAACTATTTAACGTAAATTAGTCCTCCAGATTGTAGAGACACTAAAGAAACAATTACACTCGATTCGAACGATTTTCGAATCAAAATGTTAAAACTCGCCTTTTCATTCTTTAATTAATACCTTCGCCATTATTGAAAATCAATTTGTGATTGAGCGAAAATGCACACAGCGGAGAGAGAAAAGGAGATAGAGAAAGAAGAAAGAAAGAGAGAGAGAGAGGGGAGAAAACAAATCTTGATTTGGAACGAGCCTGTTTTTACGCTCATTGACGTGTGGGTCGAAATCCTCGTATTAACTACCATTCATATTTTCATTCATATTTTATGCGAATTGACACACACAAATGTGTATGTGTGGGCATACATCGATATGTCTGCAGCCCTAATTATAGCCTGGGAGAAAATGAAATTGCTCACACATGACCCTGAGAACGTGAGGAAGATGTGCTAAATATGACTTTGATATTTTCAAATGCAAAAATTATATCTTTGATATTTTGCAGATATTAGGTTTTTTTGGTGATCTGTATTATCCACGAAATTGGCATTGGGTGAGTTGCACTGGTCCAATGAATACGAAGGAAGAGAAATACAAAATTGAATATCTTTTAAACTCTTTCCCTGCTGTAGGCGAAACATATCACCCAAAGTATGATATGCCGAAAATGTATTTGGACCAATAAAAACATGCTTGTGTTCTTAAAATTCAAAAAGGTTTATGAATTGTGGAGTGTATTTGTTGTCTGTTTTACATATAGCATGTACATTTCAGGAACCAGTACTTTTTTCTCTCATAACGTATTCAGTTCTTCAGGGTCCTTATTCCATAATATACACAAGCATGACAAGTTATAGAAAATTAATGAACATTGGATGATAACGAATGATTTGGCATCAAACTTCTGTCTTCTTGGGACATTGTGTAGACTCACTAAAGGTGCAAAATAAGAGTTTGCACCCTTTACATAAAAATGAACCCTATTGAAGGAAAAGGGGTTCAAAAAAGGGTGCAATATAAGATTTTGCACCCTTCCCACAAAAATGAACCCTAACAACCCAAAAAGGTGCAAAATAAAAGTTTGCATATTGCATGCATATTCATGATTACTTTCCACGTGTTCACATAAAAATACATTTATCATATGATTTGTTAGGCAAATTATGACAATGCACATCAATTTTGTGTTTTGTATTTTCCTTCGGCAATCATTAACCAATAGATTATTTTGTCTGATCATGTTACAATTACATTCACGTTTTAGCAATATATATATTGATTATATGATTACTAACCAAGAAACATCATGCATGTTTAATATGTATATGTATACGAGCAAATGTCACGAGTATTCCTCGATGATGGGTGCAGGATTGCACCTTTTAAAGGGTGCAGGATTGAACCCCTTAAGGTGCTGCTATTGCATCGGTTTGCACCCCTAAAGGTGCAGGATTGAACCATAAAGGTTACTAACATTTCCCCCAAAAGGTTCAATCTGGCACCCTTTTGAAGGGTGCAGGATTGCACCTTTAAAAAGGGTGCAGGATTTAACCCCTAAAGGTGCTGCTATTGTTGCATCGGTTTGAACCCCTAAAGGTGCATAGTTGCACCATTTTTTCTTAGTGTGTATACAATGTAAATATTATGCATGACCAATCAGACCAGAATGGAACGATCGTTCTTTACATCTAAAATAATGTTGATGGTGATAGTGATGATGATGATGAAGATGGTGGGGATGATGATGATGATAGTGATGATGCTGATGATGATAGTGATGATGATAATGTTGTTGATGATGATGATGATGACAACGATATAACACAACATGACTTGTATTCTATAAACTACTGAAGCATCAAAAATATAAAACAAAAGTGCAAATTTGAAACGCTCGGGAATTCGAAGGATTCGGCTGCAAACTTCTGTTTTCTTGGAGCATATATTTGTAGACTCAATAAATCTGGCAAAAGTAATTCTGTATGGCGGACATATTGGCTTTCTTATGATCTAAAATAATGATGATGATAACGATGGTGGTGATGAAAAAATGAGACGATCATTATCATCATGACTCGTATTCTATAAACTACTGAAGCATTACAAATATAAAATTAAAATTAAAATTAAAACGCTAGAGGATTCGAATGATTCGGCTGCGAACTTCTGTTTTCTTGGGCATATCTGTAGACTCAATAAATCTGGCAGAAGTAATTCTGTACGGTGGAAATATTAGCCGTCTTATGATCTAAAATAATGATGATGATAATGATGGTGATGATGACAAAATGAGACGATCACATATCATGACTCGAATTCTATAATCTACTGAAGCATTAAAATATATAACGTAAAAAACTGGAGCATTCGAATGATTCGGCTACGAAGTTCTGTTTTCTTGGGGCATATCTGTAGACTCAATAAATCTGGCAAAAGTAATTCTGTATGGCGGACATATTAGCCGTCGTATGATCCATAAATCACTCGCAATTTGCGGACAATTATCGATTTAACAAGCTGGGTTGTGGCACGAGTATGTGATTATGAATTAGTTCTTTTACAAGAAAGCATAATTGAATTGCCACCGAGTGTAATAAACTCGAATATGATTTGTTTATAATGATTGTCATAGAAATGTAATGTGTGCATGGGCATATTATGGATGATCTATTGAATGTACATTTAAATAACAAATAAAAACCGTATGATGAACATTAATATTTTAAAATTACAAAGCAATATGTAAGCATCCAGCCTGCGTTGATATAAATGCCATTCATTAATGATCCAACAAAATGAGTAGTTCTTACGTCATACCTTTTCTTGATGACGTATACATATTTACTTTTTTTTCTTTTATTCATTGATGTTTGAAATCCATTCTAAAGTAAGGTATGATTTTATTATTATGTTTTCACCTCCTGTCAAGTTATCGTGTTTGCATGGGATTTTAGTTAACGTAAATATATATGTTGAAGAAATTGTTGCTAACCAAAATAATGAACAGGATCATATTTCATATATTTATTTATGATTGCGGCACTGGATATTATTGTATCTGCTCATTTGAGTAAGTTATATAATCCACTTTGAATGAAATTGGGCCTGTAGTGTTTTTGTTTGAGGAACTACTTGATCTTTCGACATCTCCAGCATACTCAGGGTGTAATTATGGCGCCCAAATTCCCATGAAGGTTGAGAAAGACAAAGTTGAAAATGTTCCACTTTAAAGATACTGTGTCCATTTTGCAACCAACCTCAAATTCTGTAGAACTTTGCAGGAATAATGAATATGTCATGTATGTCCTATCTGTGAAATTTAAATGTTAGCAGTGTCCTAATATTCAAATTATGCAAGGAAACCCGTTTACTTGCTAGACTTCACTGTCAGACACTATTGTCAGTATTGAGTGACTGACTGGCTTTTTCTTCTTCTCTGGTAATAACATACATAAAATGAGCTGTAAACGATTTGTCTACATCAATAACCCACTTCTTGTAATGGCCAAAATTAAACTGATTGACTCTTTGCGCAGCATAAAACGCACGACCATGCGGTGCAATGGTCTGAAAATCAAGACTATTACTTATTGGCTCTATAGCTCCTAAGTCGATTTGACAACTAATAGTCGTTATTTTCCCCCTTTAAGACATTTTCAAGCCCCATTTTTTTAAGGGGAGTTCTAAATTAGTATTATCTTTCAAATGCCATTTTAACCTTTTGATATTTTTGGCGTGCAAAAGGGACATAGTATCTTTAAAACAACTTTGTAGGGCCTACATTATTGGCTCAAAATACAGACTTCAGATACATGTAATTTTTAAGCTCTGTGCGCTTACTAAAATAATTCTACGATTGCCTTTAAATTATTCATTACCCTTCGAAAACAATTTTTTAACAAATGGCTTGATTGTTAATGAGCAGTGCTTGCGTAAATATGAGGAGGTTTAGGGTTCGAATCAAAATCGCTCAAATGTTGGTTGCTTATGTTCCAACAGACTTGCTAGCCAAGAAACATGGGAAAATCGGGTAAAATAGTCAACCATTAAAGTCAAAACTGTTTTGCGGGACTGTATAGAAATGTTTTGTGTGAGTACCTTTAAACCATGCTTACACGATGGATTAGCATTGTGGCTTTGGTTTGGTTGTTGGTTGGTCGGGTTGCTGGCTAGCAAGGCATGGCCCAGGCAGCTAGGAGAGCGTCGTCATCGGGTGAATAGATAGGTGCTTCGCTCTAGTCACTGTGTTGATGGATACCATCAAACGGCTCCATTGTTGGGACTCGATCGCTCGCGTCATGTGACCGTTTATAGATGAGACAGACAAACTTGAACGCGAGCCCGATAATTGTTTGTCAAGTTGTTGCTTTGGGGCTTTCACTCACCCCCCCCCCCCCCCCCCTTCCCAACTCCCAAAATCCAAATTCTCTTCATCGTCCGCTTGTGAGGTATCCTTCTACCTCTAACCTCTCTCTCTCTCTCTCCTTCTCTCTCTCTCTCTTTGCTTTCTTTCCCCTTTTCACTTCTTATTTTGTTTAGAAACGTCTCTCTATATGTATATGTTCGATAGTTTTTTATGTCGATTAGTCTCTCTCTTTCTCTCTCTCTCTCTTTCCATATAATATATAATATATATATATATCTTTCTCTCTCTCTTTCCGATTGTTGCCCTTTTCCTTTCCATGTCTCTTTCCTGTTCCCTTTTCCCTAACTCTCCCTCTCTTGCTTCTGACTCGTTTTTGCATTTTCCAAATAGGACCCCATGCCCCTATTCTCATTGTATCTGCCCCCTCTCCCCCCCCCCCCCCCTCCCACTCACCCCACCTCATCCCTCATTTGGACTGAAAACCCATCAGTCATCGGCACAGTAACATCCTCTGTTTGCCCGTCATGGATCACTCAATGCCACCATTCACGAGCCCAAATCAAACTCGCACCACTGATCTATTCTTCAAACATGTATCTGGCAGGGCTATCCCCTCTTTCCCCAGTAGGAAAAAAAAAAGTAAGCCCGCTTGCCAAATCGTCTGAATTTGACCCCCATCCCCCCTCAGCTTCGTAGATAGAAGATAAGACTGCTTTGTAGGTCGAATTGGATGTTGTCTCCTTTGAAATGAAGATGAATTTTAAAGAGTCTCGGGTTAAACTGCATCGAACTTCAGAGGAATTGAGGTATGAAACTAAAGTCTAAACTGCATATATTTATTTATTTAGTCATGTATTTAATGATTTCATTAACATTCATTCATACATCCACTTATTTGTTCGTTTATTCATTTATTTATTTGTGTTTTTAGTTATCTAGTCTAATTATTCACCTTTTTACGTAATTATTCATTCTATCTTTTTATTTTAATTTATGCAATTATTTACTTATTCATTCATTCATTCATTGAGTTAGTTATCCATTTATTTATTCATTTATTTATTCACCTATTCCTTCATTCATAATTCTAAATAGTTCTTTTTCAACGTCTTTGTATAAGTCCAACAAGACAGATAACATACACGTGGCTATACAACTTTACACAATGCAGGTAAAATTATGATAAAAAAATATACAACTGAGTCTGGATGCTAGGCAAGCTTATATCTCAAAGGTAGTGCATGATGGTTCGAAAAAGGTCATGATTGAATTCACGGTAATCAATGCGAATATTTCGTCGGCGACTGTTTCTATTTTCGTCGTTAAACGTGAATGAATGCTCTACGGATTACACCAGTAGGTTATATACGTTGAAAGTCATAGAGGTCAATGTTTAGGTATTATTCCTGTCCATGATATACTCTCTTCGTCTTTGCCTGAATGTAGCATGCACTTGTAATGATAATTGAGCAGCTATAGGTAATAATGAAGGAAGCAATTTTCTTAATATGATATGATGATAATGTTTTAACTCAGTGAAGCCTCATCAGCATCACTGTTGTTCTTTCTGAGGGCCTTGTAATTATTACTAATTACTGCAGAAATTGTTACCAAGTTACATCATGGTGGAGAGTAGCAAATGTAGATAAATGTTTTGCCATAGAACGGTTGTCCCTAGCTGGGATTCGACCACTCGACCCTTGGATTGAGTGTCAACTAATTGAACCAATATACCATGACACCTTAATCAAACCGGTTTAACAATGTCCCAGGATGTTTCACGTCTTTGAATTAATAAGTATAATTTATAAACATTGTACACTTTTACAAATACTACAAGATCGGAATATTTAACAAGTCAGACCCTAAAAAGCTAATCCAAAATGTATTCAAGTATATTTATCTCTTTATAAACCATAAATACTGTCTTTAAATAAAGAAGATTTCGGTTGGTAACATCTATCGAAATATTCGACCAATTATTCATCTTAAAAAAACAACCATAACTTTGTAAATTTAGTTTATCAATTCTTGTGATTTCACAAGAACTTTAGGAGTTACCACAACCAGATTACCTATACAAATCCATTAAGGATGACTAATTTGCTAATCCTCTGTTTTATGTTGCCAACGAATCATTTTTTCTTTTCTTCTGAGACACCCTATATTTATCTGTTTATCGCTGCTGACATAATAGTTGCGTTGTCTTGTACATGTTGAGGGTGACAAAATCGCTTTGAAGAACGCTTTCTCCCCCAGGATTATGCCATGGTATAAAAGAATTCACATGTTTTACCACAGCTTCCTTTTGCATTCACTCTCCCTCCTGGTGGCCTCCAAGTAATTTACCCCTGTGGATTATTCATTGC
This sequence comes from Strongylocentrotus droebachiensis, assembly GCA_035222895.1. Lineage (NCBI taxonomy): Eukaryota > Metazoa > Echinodermata > Echinoidea > Camarodonta > Strongylocentrotidae > Strongylocentrotus > Strongylocentrotus droebachiensis. Next base: position 11,574 of record JAVYIG010006913.1, read on the forward strand.
GTCCAACTTTGAAACAAAAATCTACCGTAGAACACAATTCTTAAAGACAATGTTCAGCACTGGCCATACAACTTAATTCTGACAGAAATTGTCTATAACTACTGTCTATCAAGTTATTATATTGATAATAATCAATTTATTTATCCAAGAAAGTCTTATCAGCACAAATGCTGTTTTTTCTAGAGGGCACTGCGATTTGAAATACCAATTCACACCTGGGTAGAGAGTGGCTTATGTGGATTAATGTCTTGTTAGTATCGGCCTGGGATTTGAACTCTCAACCCTTGGATTGAGAGTCAAGTGAAAGAATCACGACACCACGACATTCCTATGGTTATTTTGCATTTTTGGAATATTATACAAAAAATAGGTGCAATCATATAATATCAGATATTGCAACAACAAAAAAAAAATCAAGCAAAACTGACTACATCTTACCGAAAATCAAGTGAAAAGGCACTGTACACAAATATAAATAAATGGGACTACACGGACACGTATTATTAGAATTAATTCAAAAGATTTCTTTCTATTCGTATTTGACTTCTAAAAATACAGAGCAATCCCCTTAAATCGGCCATTAATACTATGAAATTTGTCTCAAATGGAATGAAAAGAATACGAAACTCACAACTTATTGTCACTTTTAGAAAGAACTCGACCTTCTCTTCAAAACCTATTTGATCGTTTGTGTCTTAGGATGCTAATCCTCAGTAAAGCGATATTAATGCTAGGTCAGGAGATAGTTCAAGATTCTCGACAGAAAGAAAATTGTTTTTATTGACATTTGATATCAAACATGATTCAAGAAATCAATCAAGGGCAATTTTAATAGCCTTGTCAATCAGCTATTTATTTGTTAACACAACAATGGCATAATTCAAACATTGGTATCGAAATCGCCCTCAAGTTTACTTCTAGAAAGTCTTTCCAACTGGATATATATATTTGTTAATGTATTTAATATATGAGACTTTTGTTTACTTTTCATGCTGATCACGAAAGGCTATTTGTGTGGTTTTATAGTTGGTCGATATATTTCTGTACTATTCATACCAAAAGGACAACACTGAATTCAGTGTTGATTAATGCATTAAATGGATCTCGATCTATCAATATCCTCATCTCTCAAATTTAAAAGTAAACATATAAAAGGTCGCCTTATGAATTTTAAGATTGTCGGATATTGTTATGTTGGGCAAGCTTCAAGAAAAAGGATAGGTCGACAATATATGCTCGGAGCCACGCTTCTTTTTTTTCAGTATTATGGCGTTTCATACAGTTATACGTTACGACTAGAGGAAATGGATTTGATACTGGTCAGCTAGTAAAATCCATGGTCAGTCTGTTGGTCAGTCTGTTGGTCACTCCATTGGTCAGAGTAGTTCCATGGCCTGAGTGCTCGTCTCAACCCTGGTCAGTGTCCAGGGCCCTGTCATGAATGTGCTGCATTACAGGACCTTGGTGTGGTCACTCCCCAGGACTGACCCACGGGGCTTCCGGGGGTCACCCATACTGACCATGAGTCACCGTCCACACACCCTTAAAGAGAAGATTGAGTTCTGATAATTAAAGATAAAGTTGAGTTCTGGTCATTACATTGTGAAAGAAACGGTGTGGAATCGGTCAGAAAAAGTTGACCATGTAGCATAGAAGTATTGGTGTTTAATGCAAGGTTCTATAATCATCAAAATGGTAAGAAATTTGGTCCAGTCTTGGTAAAAGTAACAAGCACTGTACACAGAAAGATGTATATGAGACTACACAAACATGTGGCATAAAAATGTGGCCCTCATTTTTAAGCCGTTACATGTCATATTTAGTATATGAAGGCATTTGAAGAGCCATGCTTTTCAGGGAACATTTTTTTCTCTGATGTTCTTCCACACTTGCATAATAACAATGAAAACGCTCAAAAATTATTTTCACCTCTCCCCAGAACACAACCTTCTCTTTAAAAGGAGAAAAATTTATCAGATTCCTCATTCTTATTTTTACTCTTTTTTGTCAATATGCTTTATTGATTCCTTTCAATTCATAACTCATACACAAAATATCATCTGAAATACAAAAACCAAGAAACAGTTTACAGGGCAGAAATAAAATAGTTGCATGTTTATCTCAGCTACGACAATGAATCATTAACCTACATCAAATAATTATTGTTATCATTTAACTACGTATTATGTAGTTTGGAAGAATATCATATAGTCATGATATTAGAAATGATCGCTGCAAAGACTTGCTTTACAGATGCACTCATTTTTTTACATAATATTGAAAAGGAATACATGAAAAGTTTAAACAAAATATTTGTGTATATTCCCATATACCCATTTTTGGTGAAGGAGAAGAATATTTAATAAGATTTTTCATTCTTATTATGTAGTTTGGAGGAACATCGTAGCCATAATAGTAGACATGTTCGCCGAAAAGACTGACTGTCCAAATTCCCTCTCTCACAATATATAGCCCAAAGTTTTTATTTTATTTGTAAGCAATACTGCGTAGTCCCATATACCATAGACGTGTTTTTTTTTGGTGTGTTTATTGAATGTGATATAAATCATATACATACGCTAGAATCAAAAATAATGTAGAGAGAAGAGTTCATGCGAATTTCACGATTTTACTTCCAAATGCTCATAAATCTCAATGCCATGAATACTGTATATCGTAGTATTGACCTCGGTTAGAAGTAAAAACTATAAAAAATAAGTTAGAACATAAACCTATTCTATGTTGTTGGATCAAGGAGGTATGATTTATTTCGTTTAACTAAGGTTATAAATGACGTACTATCTGATCTCATAGGCTCGGCAATATGTCTACTGTTTCTTCACTCTTTGTTCTTGTTCTAAAAATGAGGTTGGATTGTCCTTGTTTCGCGCGTGAATCAGCATCCCAAACAGATGTCATGAACCAGCCGTTATGACATCTGACGAGTCTTCTTATATCTGCGCCCTGTTTCATAAAACTTGCTATCAAAATCAAATTACAAAAGCTGTTATGAGCTACTAAAATCGTGGCATTTGATTGGCTGAATGCAAATTTGTTATAGAAATTTAGCATTTGTTACTGATATCCCAAAGGTATTTGCTGACAAATTGCTGGAAATCATTCTTTTTAAAATCCTGAAAAGAGCCTAAAACTGTAGAGGTATCATGATCTAGTGGATATATCACCGGACCATGGATCACATGGTTCGCGGTTTAAAGAGACTTTGTAACATTGTTCAGATGAGAGATAGTGGTGCTAAGGTAGTGATTTCAATGGTAGATGTACAATTAAAGATAATCTGAAAATTTGAGCGAAAACGGACCATTATTCATGGTACAAATTGGGAAAAACTGATCCGATCGATTCCTTAATTCTCCCAACTATATTATTACAATTTAATTACATTTTAGGTGAATGGAAATCTCACAAAGCAATAAAATGGCTCTATATTCCATTCCAGACATTTAAGTGTTGACAGATTTTGTATAGCCTGTTTTTTTTGTTTTTTTACATGGAAAAACGGTTGGGAAAATTCAAAAATGGTTGGGAGAATTTAGATTCAGAAGCGCCTCCCATCGACGCCCGTTCGAAAACCCGTTGAACTTTGTTAAAAATCTTCATATTGCGTGAATTAATTTCGGATTTGGGGCATCGTAGTTGGATAATCCATACATACACACATAAGTTTACGTGTTTTGCATCCTGATTCAACAGATTTGTGAAATCAACCATCACAATGTTACTAAGTACCTTTAAGTCCCGCCGCGCCACCAATGTCCTCTGGCAAGACATTGATCTACATTTGCCACTCTCCATCCAGGATAAGTCAATGGCTACCGATAAGAAGAAATTCCTTGAGTGCTTTAGCGCCTTGTTATGGTGGCTCACCTATGATACTTTTTATTAATCTTAGTAGAGTATGTTCATATAGCTGCTGCGATGTAATAACTTGAGCTATTATTGAACATGGGTATTACAAAGTTTTGGTAAATTTTTGAAAATTGGCTGGATAGTGATTCTTTACAATTTTGATATATTTGGATGTCCTATGGATGTATTATAAGCACAAGAAAATTTAGCCCCTAAAACTCCTCTGCTTTCGAGAAAAATTGAATATACAAATTTACCGGTGCTCCCGGTAAACTTGGATTAATTTAAAATAGCGCCTATGGCCAGACGATGGTATCTGCGACCATACAAATCTCAGAATATGCAGATCTGATATATATATTCCAAACGGTAATAGCAAATCGGTCGATTTTAGTCAAATAACATTGTTTTATAGCTAAATTAATATCTTGACCTTGAGAGGGCGCTATACAACATTAAGAGTTTATTATTTACAATTTCATCACTTTAGACTCGATTTCAACCGCGACAACGATCACTGAATATTGTAGGATTGCATATGCTTCCAATATGTTCATTTGAACCAAATTCATTACCCCATACCAAAACTTTGTATTACCTTTAACTCCCTGTGTTTTATCCCTTCAAATCTTGTAAATATGCCATTAGAATAGTCATATCTCTACTCATACATGCTTCCCCCTTCTCTCTCTCTCTCTCTCTCTCTCTCACTCTCTCTTTCTATATCCTGGTAAAGACGGTTTGTGATTCATATCTGTGAAGGCAGGTGTTATTTTGTGGCTTGTATGACGGTTAATCTGCGGATCAGTGTGTGTCTGATCTAGCCTGACCCGACTATACAACTATTCAGTTTCTCCCCTTTGTGTACCTTCGTGTCTCGTCGTGGTATAGTGGTCCATTCACTGGACTCTCAATTCCAAGGGTTGATGGTTCGAATCCCAGACGGCAAGACAATTATTCCACATTTGCCATTGTCCATCCCGGTGTAAATGTGTGCCTTGTAATTATTGTCCATGTAGTCCCAAAGTGATTACATAAAATGGACATATTATTATGAGTCATGCTCCCCCGTTTTTCTACACTTTCTAAAGACATAAACGTACAGTACAGTACAACTGCACGTCTTTCAAGTGTGGTAGGGACCGATATCCATGTCAGATCTGTTAAAACGAATGAAACATTATGTACATAAGGCAATTTAAAAAAAACGCGCTATCCACATAGTTGTATTCGGCTCATTTTTAAAGGTTGGCGAAATTCTAGCTAAATGTCAACGTATGCAACGACCATTAGACCTCTGTATCTCCACTTCGCGTTTTCCTGTATCCTTCACCCGCCCCTATTTGCGGCAGTCACAGGGGTACGCCCCCTCCAAACAGCGGGGGCGGCAGCTATCCCTCGATGTAGCCCTACTCGTCATCGTATCAGTCAAACATCAAACCGATCGAGACAACCCTTCTCCAGCCGTTTAGTGAGTAAAACAATTGAGATCGCGTCACGCATGCACTGTCACTTCATAAACTTATATACACCATATTGGCAATAGACATAATAAGTATAATGAATTGTAATTAAGTGTCATTAGTGTTGTCTTAATCGTTGTTGGTAATACATTGGCATGTGGGGGTTTGAGCGGGAGTGGTGCCCCGGTCACACTGCCGAGTCGACTACAAGCCTACCGATAACCATAGCTGTAGCGTTCTTATGACCTATGAAGAAGAACAAAAGTTCTTGCATATCGTGTAGCCATTTTCACGTGGGTGGAGAGTTGCAATGTGCATTTCTGTCCTGCCAAATGACAATAATGCCGGGGTGGGATTCGAGCCCTCAAATTTTAGATTGAGAGTTAAGTGAATGTACCACTATGCCACGACACCGCCACTCTTGGTGATTGACAACATCCCATATCGGGTTAAAACTCTAAAGATGACCAATATTCCTTGAGAATTAACCCACTATTATGGGTCTTTAATTTGAAACAAGCGTAGACCGTTTCATGGAGGTTGGGTATACGCCGGTGGATGTGTTCATCCACTTATTAATTGGGCCAAGAATGTGAAGCTGTCTTGTTGTATGACGTGATGAATTACTGAATGATCGTCGGTACATCAAGATACTTGGGCGCTCTTGCATCTCGAGTGCTTTTTTACAGTCAGCCATAGCTGCCCACTATGATGTCTTCAGGCCTGAGCTACATGCTCCCCAAAGGACCCACTGCACACGAGGTGTTATTGCGTTGACGTAAGACTACGTCAGCGACTGGCGCAGTCTTTGGCGCATCATGATAGAGGGACATCATTAAAGAGAATGCTAAATGAACCGTGCAAACATAACATTGTATTAATGGCGTATGGGATAATTTTCTTCACATGCTAACAGAGTGGCGGTTAAAATTGAACCATTATTACATTATGCAGCTTATAGTTTGCAGAGTTTTACAAGGAGCTATCAGACCTTGATTCTGCTGAGCCACAGGGTGCGGTCGTTGGACCCCTACTATTTACAAAGGTGACGTTACATCACGCGCGGTCTGTGGCCGTGAGGGCGTGAACGTTATCTTGATAGCTCTCCTAGCAAGCTAGCGTGCAGGATGATTATGTTATGTTGGCTTCAGTCGCTAGCTCTTCCTAGTCGTATTCAGTTATTTTCACGATACGCAACGCGAAATATGAATACCTAATCTATTCTTATATCAGGATAAATCAGTTCAATGATTTTCATTGCATTGTTGAACCAAGCAACAAACTCTACATGCATCACGGCGGTTAAACCTGAACGTTGCCGAGTTGCGGAACAGCTTGGCAGGTCATTATCCTGTTTTCGTTGTTTTGGACATGTTGGCCCAGACCAAGAGCTCACCTTGCCAAGTCCTTTGTGGAAATGGAACTGTCAAAGAGCGAGGGAGAGGGGGGAAGAGGGGGCGAGAGAATGAAAGAAAGGGAGAGGAAAAGAGAGAGGGAGAAGATTCATAGAAAAAGTCTAGGTCATTCGGTCAATTGGCAATGTTCCTGCAAAGTTTGACATTTCTTTACAACTGATATCCTTCAAAGGGCCCCTTTAGACAGTTTTCCTCTTCTACTTCCAAAAACTGACAATGTGTTGGGGTGATTTTTGGCTCGCTAGGTTCAACTCAGTGCCAAGATGGCGGCTATTCAGAATGAACGGAAACAGAATGACACGAAAATACAAACCTTCCTAAAAGTATCATGTTCTGATTTTCTGCTGACTCGAATTTTTTCTTATTGTGATGATCATGCACTAGAAAAAAAAGCAAATACAAATATCCAAACACATGTTTACTAGCCAATGATGATGAGGATAAATCAAAGTGATAGATCGTTCAATGGGTTTTCTGTTTTCGGTAAATGGTATAAAGTAATCGGCCTGATGTTTCAAAGTTACTAACTGGGGCTCACAGAATTGACATCCTCGACATCTTACCGTAGCTCTACTAGAGGACCAGTGAATGTCAAAACATTACCCCTCTCATCTTTAGAGCTCCTAGGAGCCGCCATAGATAGTGCACACAATGTCTGTAATAGCAAACGAATTACTATAAGCACAATCGGATCTCCGATGCCGGAGTAGGCGTGTATTTTTGTTTAAAAATAACTAACTGGGGTTTACAGATATGACCTCCTCGAAATCTTACCCCCGTAGCTCTACCTATATGGAGGACCAGTAAATCTCCAAACATTACCCCTCTCATCTTTAGAGCTCCTGGGAGCCACCGGAGATAGTGCACACAATGTTCGTAATTACAATAGAATCACTATAAACACCCCAGAACATCCGATGCCTGAGTAGGGGTTGAATGCCTGACCTTCTACCAGAAGACCAGTAAATCTCCAAATATTACCCCTCGTATCTTTGGTGCTCTTCGGAAGTTCGGAGCCGCCAGAGATAGTGCACACAATGTCTGTAATTGCAATAGAATCACTATAAACACCCGAGAACATCCGATGCCTGAGTAGGGGTTGAATGCCTGACCTCCTACCAGAGACCAGTAAATCTTCGGGCATTATTACCTCTCGCATCTATCGAACTCTTGAGAGCCGCCCCGGCGATCACAGCGCGAGCATCTCACGGGGTACGTGTTTACAACAAAACTTTTCCCCCGGATCAGCCGGCCACGAACCCGCTCTTGACATGGGACTCGTGAGGCACCACACAGAGCTTATCAAGACCAGATGTATTCCCTGCCCCACATCTCCAGCGTCACGATTTGGCCGGTGGGCGTAGCCAGGGGAGAAAAGGGGCTAGGGGCACCAAGAACAAATCCTGGGCACGTCCTCCAATTATCACCCCATTTACAGCGTCATGAATCGGTTTGTAGGCGTAGCCAGGGGAGGAATGGGGCTAAGGGTAACCCATCAATATCGCAACGTAAGAAATGAAATAGAGGATGTCGCCATTCATGGTCGCGAAGTGGATTAAAGACATTTGTCTATGGAAGATGCCCCTCCCCATTCCCCCACCGAAAATCTTTTCACCTTGCAGCTCTGCTTCTAAACTAACTCTTTGTTATCAACCATCTTCCCTCCCCTACGTTCCTAGTTCTGCAATTTAAAAATGTGATTACTATCAAAAACGACAAGAGCCCTGATGACCACCCCCTTTCCCTACCCAACCCGCTGATGCCTAAGATTGGATATCCTTTTTCTAACCCCTAGTAGTATCTCTATCAATAATAACAATCTTTCACCGATTACCATGCATTGTGCACGTAGATGAGTAGAGGGGGCTCTGTCGACCTTTGACCCCGTCGTCCCCCCACCCTTTTTTATTAATGAATCAAGTGTATCCTTAAGTACACCATACGATAATTTACTTTTCCCTACCCTTCCAATCTTTTTAAAATGTTGACCTCAAAGGCACTTGAAAACGTGATTTCCACCCCTTTGTCTTTTTCACTGATGGGGGGGGGGGATGGGTTCTTCCCAGAGATTTATCTGTATTGTGCCCCCCCCCCCCCATAACAAAACCCCGGGTTCATTCCTTAGTCATCATATGAGTTTGATACATAAGCTGAACCATTTGGAATCAGGTCACCCCACCCCCTACCACTTGAAAATAAATCCGACAATACCCCCTTTGATGATGGTCCCTAGATCAGTTGTACTTTTTGGGAACATTTTGGGTTCGTGGAGCTGCGTTTATATCATCATGATCACAGAAAGCAACCAGATGAATATGTCGTGTCATAAACATGTTAAAGGTAAAGACCAGTTATGGTCATGCGATTGCATTGTGAAAGAAACGTTGTGGAATCGATCAGAAAAGGTTGATCAACTAGCACCTAGCATCTGCAAGGTTCTGGAATCATCAAAATAATAAGAAATTTGGCCCATTCTTCGTAAAGTTACATGCACTATACACAGAAAGATGTATATGGGACTACCCTATATCTCTCACAGTCAAATAGATATAATAATTTACCAAATATATCAATTAGTAGGCGGTTTCCCGGCAATTTTTTTATCATCATGTATTAGTCAAAACATATTATTTCACATGATTGGTAATGAGAGCTTCCATTTCATTTTTTGAAATTGGGGCGTTTCCAATACTGGTCTTTACCTTTAAGCACTACGTCATTGTTCTTTCATTCTCTCTCTCTCTCTCTCTCTATCTCTTTCTCTCTCTCTCTCTCTCTCTCTCTCTCCCTCTCTCCCTCTCTTTCGTTCTATAACTCTCTTGTTTGAAACTGTTAAACTCGCCATTGGGCACAGCTGCAGTGCAGTTTAGCTTTGACTAAATGTATGGTTTCTGTGAAAATGAGATCAGTTAAAAGCTTGTTTTTTCGGAATGCATCCACATTTAAGATTTCTTGTGAAGGAGGTCTTTCTTAGGCGACTCGTCGTAAAATAACTTCGACTTATGTTTCTACTATCCCCCCCCCCCCCTAGTTCCATGAAAACGCAACACAAAAAACGAAAGTCGACCTATGAGGATAAAGACCATGAGGATAAAGACAGGGGCGCCAACCCGTCCTCAAAATAAGGGGCGGCAAGTGCACTGCTGGAGGGTTTGCGCAGCTCCATTGGATATGTTGTAGGTCTACTTTCCATGATTATATAGGGGCAACAATCCCATCCATCCCCAGAACTCCACCCCTGATGTTAGCATCATGATGTGTCACAGCATGTAAAGGTGGAATTCAAATTATTCACTGAACAACAAATATGTGATTTTCTCTCAATCCAATGTTTATTTGACATCCGAAATATCCTCTAATCGACTACAGTAACTATTCAATATCCATCAAAAAATTCAGAAATAGAATAAGGTTCACTGAACAACAAAATGTGTGTTGCGTTATCTATCAAATTATATTACTATTATTTTAATATCCATCTAAACATTCCGAATGAAATAAGTTTCCCTAAACAACAAAATTTGTTGTTAATATGTGTTGTGTTCTCTATCAAATTCGACTGCTACTCAATATCCATCAAAACATTCAGAAATTGAATAAGTTTTACTGAACAACAAATATGTGCTGTGTTCTCTATCAAATTCGACTATATCTATCTAAACATTCAGAAATGAAATTAGTTTCACTTAACAACAAATATGTGTTGTGTTCTCTATCAAATTTCAATTGTCTTCAAAAAAATATCCTTCGTTCGACCACCCAATAAGCTAGCATGATCTCGATGTCAGATAAACATTCATATTCATAAACATATCTATAAACAAAACACAACCCGTGGTGTCATTTCGAAATTTGATATTTCCGTCAAAGAGGGACTACAACCATAAGTCATTCTCGCAAACATTCGCGTTCAATTAGCATCCAAAGAATGGTAACAAATGGTAATTTAAGAATAGTCGTACATAACAGCCCCTTCGGGAATAATGAGAGATGCGGTATTCTACCAGTCTGCCCCAGTTTGTCTGAACCAAATATGATTGGTTGGAGAAAAAAATGTCCAAAATTTTCAACACCAATTATTTCTTGACGGGACCACCTAATCTTAAAAATATAATTCCTTTGGGTAAGTTTATAAGAAATTCTTACAATTCCAGGGGAAATATGATGAATTTCTAATCAGCATTGTATTTGCATTGGTCATGAAATCAACATCAGTAAGGTCGTATTAAGTCGATTTATGTAAAAATAATGATATTATTTTCATATTGAAAAATAATAATTGTTTATGTTCTAAAGGTATTTATTAAAAAAAAGGATATCAAGAGTGCATGAATGTTGTTGTTGTTGGTAATAATTTAATGGCGTTCATTCAGTATTGAATATATACGCCATATCTTCAGTTTTATAAGAAAATCAGTTATACATAAGAACACTGAGAATAAAGATTTGTAATGATATAATTAATAAGTCAGTAACGCAATTTAGTAAGAGTCTCTGGATGGTTTGCAACTTCGTGTTTCTGCTTTTGTATACGTTTAATCTGGTCAGCCCGGTTTCATGAATTGTGCATGAATTGTTTCTAACACCGCTGTTCTATCTGCAGAATATAGCTGGGAGAATTTCACCAGACAATTAAGACAAAGGCAATAGTGTGAAGTGCGATAAAAGAATGCACAGGTATATGGGAGTAGAGATAGCCGATTGCTACGATAGCTCTGTCCGTCCCGGGAGATAGAGGGGAGAAAATTAATTGTTCCACGGAGGGGAAACGTCTCATCTCTCATCAACAGGATATAGATAGAGAGAGAGGGGGGTAGAGAGAGATAGATAGAGAGAGAGAGGGGTAGAGAGAGAGAGAGAGAGGGTAGAGAGAGAGAGAGAGAGAGGGGTAGAGAGAGAGAAGAGAGAGGGACAGGGGAGGGGAGGCATTGAGAATGAGAAATGCAGAGGAAATTCATAGCGATGATAGGAAGGAAAAGAGATTGGTCGGGAAAGAGGGAGAGAGAGACTATAGGGGCGATGGACTTATACAGGTATACATAACAAGTACTAGTAGAATTAGGAGTAATAAAAGTAGGAGTATTAATAGTAGGAGTAGTAGTAGAAGTAGTAGTAGTAGTAGTAGTAGCAGCAGCAGTAGTAGTAGTAGAAGTAGTAGTTGTAGTAGAAGTAGTAGTAGTAGTAGATGTAAAACTAGTAAGAGCAGTAGTAGTAGTAGATGTAGTAAAAGTAGTAGTAGTAGTAGTAGTAGCAGTAATTGTAGTAGTAGATGTAAAACTAGTCAAAGCAGTAGTGGTAATAACAAGTAGCAATAGATAGAGAGAGAGAGGGGTAGAGAGAGAGAGAGGGTAGAGAGAGAGAGAGAGGGGTAGAGAGAGAGAAGAGAGAGGGACAGGGGAGGGGAGGCATTGAGAATGAGAAATGCAGAGGAAATTCATAGCGATGATAGGAAGGAAAAGAGATTGGTCGGGAAAGAGGGAGAGAGAGACTATAGGGGCGATGGACTTATACAGGTATACATAACAAATACTAGTAGAATTAGGAGTAATAAAAGTAGGAGTATTAATAGTAGGAGTAGTAGTAGAAGTAGTAGTAGTAGTAGTAGTAGTAGCAGCAGTAGTAGTAGTAGTAGTAGAAGTAGTAGTTGTAATAGAAGTAGTAGTAGTAGTAGATGTAAAACTAGTAAGAGCAGTAGTAGTAGTAGATGTAGTAAAAGTAGTAGTAGTAGTAGTAGTAGTAGTAGTAGCAGTAATTGTAGTAGTAGATGTAAAACTAGTCAAAGCAGTAGTGGTAATAACAAGTAGCAATAGCCCCACCACTCTACCAGAAAATGGGGGGGGGGCAGTGGGTGTACGTACGTAATTGGTTATAGGAGAGGAACATGACTAGCAAAGGCCCACGTAATGAGGATAAAATTTGCTATTTTGGGTGAAGGTGTTCGCCCCTCCTTGGGGGCATACATATTATTCTGGATACGCCACTGAAAATTGAAGATAAATGAGAAGCATTGGATAGGTACACTCTTTAGCAGTGCTTTGTAGTGGAACGCGCGCAGACAGCGTGGCGCCGAAATTGGGTTAAAGCGAAAATCGGTTGAATTGTGCTCAAGCTATCATGTGTATGCCAGCTGAGAAGTGTTGAATTTGGGGGAAATGACCACCCCTCCGACCAACAATCGACGAGCTCTTTCTACCCCCCCCCCCCTCTCCAGCCCCCCCCCCCCCCCACAAAAAAAGGATTTATGGAAATAGTAAATACATAAATACATAAATGAATGAATAGGGCCTACTATGACGTAACAATGTAAGAATCTGAATCTAAATTAGATGAATTGAGGATGCGTTGTCAAATTTTATTGCTTGTGAAAGTGTACTTTTGCATACCAATGAGTTTGCCTAATTTCAAAACAACGATGTAATATTATAAAGCTAAAATCACGATGCTACCCTCAAAGTTTCATAAGTGGTTGCACGGTGGCGTTGTTGCCATGGAAGAAATATGAGATTAGTTTGCAAACGGTGACAAGGGGGTTATTTATTTATGTTGTATTTATTTATAGCTGATGCTTTGAAAGGTCGATTTTACCTTTAAAGTTCCTTAGTGGTTGCACGGTGGTGTTGTTGCCATGGAAGGAAAATGAAGATTAGTTTCGGGATGTTGATCAGGGGTGATGAAAGGTGGATGTGTTGGTATTATGCCTGACACTGTTTGGAGTATCACGTCTGTTGCCTTCCTTTAGCTCTCTCTCTCTCTCTCTCTCTCTCTCTCTCTCTCTCTATCTCTCTCTCCCTCCCTCTCATCTCTCTCCCTTTCTCTCTGTCTTTCTCTCCCTATCTTTTTTGTTATCTCTCTCTCTTTCTCTTCCTCTAAATCTTTTCCCTCTTCTCTCCATCTCTCTTTTTCTCTCTCTCTAACTTTCTCCCACCATATCCCTCCCTGACTTCCTATTGACACTCGATTTAGGGTGCGTTTATATAATCGACACTTTTTCACCCTAGAATCACGGTTTCTAAAGACGTTTAGTTTAAAACGCAATGCGTTCAAGCGATTTTTTCGTCGGTCGTAAATATAAACGTGTTTAAAAACACAAACATGAAACGCTGAAAAAGATGCGTTTTGTATCATGATTCTGCAGAATCACGGTCGCTAAAATTCGATTGAACGGACGGAGTTTTCAATCATGATTGTATGACGAAGCCTGTTCCGGTTTTAATCATTCTATCACTTTCTCTTTCTATCTTTCCTTATGTCATTCTTTGTTCCTTCCTTTTTTCACATTCTCTTTCTGTCTTTCCTTATGTTATTCTTTGTTTCTTCCTTCTATTTTTATGTTATTCTTTGATTCTTCCTTCTTTCACCTTCTCTTATGTTATTCTTTGTTTTAATCATTCTATCACTTTCTCTTTCTGTTTTTCCTTATGTCATTCTTTGTTCCTTCCTTTTTTCACATTCTCTTTCTGTCTTTCCTTATGTTATTCTTTGTTTCTTCCTTCTCTTTTTATGTTATTCTTTGTTTTTTTCCTTTTATCACCTTCTCTTATGTTATTCTTTGTTTTTATATATCATTTTCTCTGTTATTATTCTTTGTCTCTTCCTTCTATTCTTATGTTATTCTTTGTTTTTTCCTTCTATTACCTTCTCTTTTGTTATTCTTTGTTTCTTCCTTCTATTCTTATGTTATGCTTTGTTTTTTCCTTCTATCACCTTTTATGTAATTCTTTGTTTTAAGCATTCTATCACTCTCTTTCTGTCTTTCTGTCTTTCCTTATGTTATTCTTCGATTCTTCCTTCTTTCACCTTATCTTATGTTATTGTTTGTTTTAATCATTCTATCGACTCTATCTTTCTGTCTTTCCTTATGTTATTTTTTGTTTCTTCCTTCTATCACCTTCTCATTCTTTGTTTTATTATTGCGATCTATGCTCAAAACAGCAGTCGGCAGTCGGCCGTAAACAATTCCAGAAAGCGCGCGCAGAAGTTCTTGGATCAAACTGCGCAGTGTGATGCGCAGTGGCTGGGCTCGAAATGAGCTAGAATCAGCGTTGATGAAAAATCGCTTGAACGCTAACCGCAGTGACCTTGTTTTTTGTAACGGCGTTTTGGTTTGTGATTCATGTTTGTGATTCTAGCTTCGAAAATTCGATTGAACGCACCCATAGTCTTTTTAAATGATATTCTACCCCTCTACCCCTAACACTCCTTTGTCATGTTTGCATTCGATTATTTTGTTGTTGTTAATTGTGTCACTTAAATTTCTCAGTATCACCCCCCCCCCTTTTTTTTATAATTCTCATACTCGCCCCCTTTACCCCCCCCCCCCCATCTCTCTCTCTCTCTCTCTCTCTCTCTCTCTCTCCCTCCCTCTCTCCCTCCCTCTTTTTTCTGTTTCTTTGTGTCATCATTTTTCTTTTCATGATAATCGCTCTTTCCGTGAATGTGTATTTTGTTTATATCTTAATTACAGCAATTCCGAGTCCCACACATACATTTTTATTTTACTGTGAGCCCCAACCAGCCCCACGGTGCAGTCTCCGTGGCCAGTCCGCAACAACCACACACAAGACGTTCTTATATTCCCTTCTAAAATATTGAAACCGTAAAATATTAATCTTTATCTAAGGGGGAACTCAAGAAATTAACAACTTCCCTAGTTTATTATGATATTGCGTTCTATGCTTAGTAAAAAGCACCGGTTTTGGTCAATTAACCTAAAATTTGTACACCGGAAGTTTGGGAAAGTCATACAAAGACGAACATGGAGATGGAAGTTAGAGATTCCTACAGTCAATTTTAAACACGCCAACAATTTGACTAATTACATGAATATCTGGTATTCAACTTATCCGTATACCGGAGAGTAAATATAAATAAATACGTTTCATACCATCACATCCTTTCCGTCTTTCCGCTCTGGCTTTAGATATCGATAAAATACGTAAACAAGATTGTAGTTTTGTCCTCCTCAGTTTTTTTTTATAATTGATAATTATTTATTCTTCTCCGTTTGTTTATTTCTTTCTTTCGTTGCTTTAGTTTAAAGGTAATACAAAGTTTTGGTATGGGGTCATGAATTTGGTTCAGATGAACATATTGGAAGCATATACGATCCTACAATATTCAGTGATCGTTGTCGCGGTCGAAATCGACTCTAAAGTTATGAAATTGTAAATAATAAACACTTTGCGTTGAATAGCTCCCTCTCAAGGTCAAGATATTAATTAAGCTATAAAACAATGTTTATTGACTAAAATTGACTGATTAGCTATTCTCGTTCGGAAATTATATACCACAACTACATACTCTGAGATTTTCATGGTCGCAGCTACCATTGTACGGCCGTAGGAGCTATTTGAAATTTATCAAAATTTACCGGGAGCACCGGTAAATCTTTATATTCAATTTTTCTCGAAAGCAGAAGTGTTTTAGGGGCTAAAATTTCTGGTGTTTTTAATACATCCACAGGGGCATCTAAATATATTAAAATTGTAAAGAATCACTATCCACCCATTTTTCAAAATTTTCCAAAACTTTGTAATACCTTTAATGCCGCGGTATCGACATAGCTAAAGCATTGTATTTTTAGACTATGTCACACATCCCTATTAATGTGAATTGTAACGTTGATCATTTACGATAATTTGATTAAATTTTACAAATTACACGTGTTATGTCTGACTTTCTGACGCATTTTTCTCATCATAATCATTGCCCCAATCCAGCGTCAAGACACACAAAAAACTAATATACGTCTTTTTCTCTCCCTCTTCTTTGCTTCGTCACTCTCGCAGTTTCTATCTCTATATTTCTTTCTCTCTCTCTCTCTCTCTCGCTTTCTCCTAAATGAACCAATCACCGATCATGAAATTAAAGAGTTAATCAGTGAAGAGTAAGATTAGAGAATGATCCTTTGCTTAAGTCGATTAGTTCAGAGCGGGGCCGTTTGAACGCGACGGACAACCCGGGATATAATTGGTTAATTGCACAGATAAATACCATCAACCCTTTATCCATTTACAACCGCGCGTTGTTCTTTTCATTGGTACCCACGTCCACTCTCTTCGCCATTCTGCTCGCAATATTCGCCCGGAGCTACAGGCGCGGTGTTTGCCGCTTCGGGGCGTTCGTCCCTGATCTGCCGCGCCGTAATTGGCTCATCGAAAAAAGATTGAAAACAAAATTACTCCGCCTACCTTAATTGAAGACACGCGTGTAGAGAATTAATGGTTACACCCCAGTTGCGATTTCATTGACGGGATATGGTTGTGGATTGCTGTATGATAATAAGTACATGTTTACGTTTTTTACATCTTGTTTAGTTATTTGCATCAGTTTACAAGTATTATGGGTAGGGATGTCTTACTTTTCAACATCTGAAGTGAATAATACAAAAACAGACACTAATCAAGTTGATTGATTCCTGGGGATGGCAAAATTCCTAATGCTCCAACAAACGAAAATAAATCAAACCTGTACTCGTGATAATGATATGATGATAATGACGTTGTTGATGATAATGACGTTGATGATGAGGATGATGATGATGACGATGGTGATAACGATGAGATAAGGATAAGTAATACGAGGCTCGTGATTGTATTAGTATTTGTATGCATAATGTCAATGTCATTAGGATAAGCATAACTTATATTGTGTTAATTATTCATGGAGGGGTGCTAACTAAAATATGCAATCATGCATGAAAAGAAGAACTTTTTTTTTAAAAGTATATCATATCGTGAGATGAAATCCCATTATCATTGTAGATCAAATTATCTTGAATTCAGTTTAAAACATTTCATCTTGTAGCACTGGCAACAACAACAAAAATAATCTACGTCGAGATATTAGCTCAACTGCAACTCAAAGCATAACAGTAAGTCAGAGTATGTAAATATTGTTTTCTTGGCAATGGGAAACTTGAAGACACAACTCATACCAATGCCATCATGAGCATTGCACATAATAATGAAAAAGAACATTCCCCAAATGTACGGAGATATAAACCTTTATAGTTTCTTTTCTTCCAAAGTTACTATGGCAACTGTTGTTTTCTACCAACACGGTAAAAAGTCACCGCTGTCTCGCCTAATATATCTGCCCCTCCCACCAATTTAGGAGTAAAATGCGATGAAAACGAAATCACCCCCAAATCGTATCACTTTTAAGCACATCAGCGGCAGACAAACAAGGCGCGTAAATTCCTGTTGATTTTAGACAATTATTGAATTTGGAAAAGTGGATTTGGTCGGCTGCAAGCTACTCCAAGCGACCAACGACCGCGTAAAAGGATAACATAGAGAAAGAGGGGCTCGGTTGCAAATTGGAACCAATTTGATAAGCCTCCGTAATTGTATTGTCACTATTTTCGTAGCCCTTAAACCCCGTTGATTGGTTAAATGCTCAGCGCAAAAGTCGGACAAATCCGATAAAAGAATGGACCCAGTTTCTATGTTATGTCTTCCCTGTTTCTGTGTACTGATAGAGATGAAAAGACGAAGTACAATCTGTCATGTTCACGGTTCTTACGCAGTAACTTTGGCTGCATTTGGCAGACGATGGTTGAATGTTGTTGTTCATGTGAAATTCATGCTATAAAGTCTCCCGCCCACAATATAGCGAAGATGCATTTGGGCTTGTTTCATGTGTTATGGTATAGTCCTTCTCGTGAAAGCGATTCTCCCCCCCCCCCTCATAAGACCGCTATTGCACATAGGGGAACAAAGCCGAAAGGTGAAATGTATGGTGTATACATAAATCAATTTCGTTTTTATTCCTCTTTTTTTTTAATTCATTATGTTATTATTATTATCATTACTATTTTGATTGCTTGTCGGATTTTCAGGAGATACCGATGCCTTGGACAAAAACCAAACATAATAACTCTGTAGTTTACTGACGAGAAAGTGGGATGTCTTTTTCAAATACTGTAACCATGAACTGTAACCATACCCGCCCCTCCATCGGCATTTCTTGTATCCGCCAATGTAACGAATAACGAACACACGAATGACGTTTCACCATCCAAACGGGGACAAAATGTATCTCTATAGAATCGACTTTTTGAACTGGCACGTGGAGAAAGGTACTTGGATGATAATAATAGGGACTTTTAGATTTGCGTGGACTGATACGTGTGACGTCCATTCAAGGCAGTGCATTAAAAGGCGTAGATCGTAGCAATCCACGTTGTCGTTGTGCAAATCTAAAAGTCCCTAAATATATACGTCAGCCACACCACCAAAACGACTCCAAAAGAGAAATTCTTGGTCGTTCGGGGGAAATGTAATTTTTGTTCAGTCTGCTTTTTTCCATTGACATTGAGGATATTTTAGCAGTGTCTAGAAAATGGCGGTAGACGGACACGATCGGAAAATCGAACGAAATTGATTTAACTTTGACCAGCCGAATTCCCGACTGAGGTGTCCGAATTAATCGGCTTACACCTTTCCAAATGACCGTCCCTTCGGTTAAAATTGATTTCCCAATCATCCGATTACAAAACGATTGACCGATATCTCATGAGAGAAATAGTCAAGTACTATTTGACCGCTTGGACAAATTGGCTTAGAGTGTCCGTGGCATGTTATTGTCCGGTCGTTATCAATCGGAATTATTATTTCATAAAAGGATTTGATCCGGTCATAGGTCAGTCAGTTGCAATTAGGTGGACACTTTTTGAGACTGTATAAACTGGTTGTGTTGCTTCTGAAAAATGAGAGGTCCACAGTTGTGGCAATGTTATGTGATAACCAGGATAATGTGAATGATCTATAATTTTTAAAAAGAAATTGGAACGTAATACTCTCAAAGTACCATGATATTGCGAAGAAAATGTTACTCATAAGGAACTGCACAAAAATGTACATAATACACACAAGACGCTGGAACAGTCGCGATGTATCTCTCGCAACCCGTGAGATTTTCACCGCCATTGTTGGTATCTTATTAAAATGGAAGTATTCGAGTAGCGTACACAATGCTTATAGAAGTGTTATTCGAGGATGAATTGCACCTATTATAAAAGAAAAAGATTTCATATCAAAGCCAGCAGATACTTTCCAGAAACACGACTTGCCATTGAGTTTGTACATTACATGGCTTGTTTTTATGAAGCTGTATAGGCCTTAATAATTTTAAAAATCGTACTTTCTTTTTATTATAAAAATATTATTCAACGCCTTTTCTGACACATTCTCTTGTTTCTTTTGGTTATAATCCATTAACAAATCATGAGGCCCGTGGGAATAGGCAAAAACATGTCCGTTTTTATTCTTCTTTGAATTTCTCTTTTTATAATCTGATCAGTATGATCATAGACCTGATCCGATAGTGATGATGGTGGGGATAGTGATGACAATGATGACCCTGATGACGATGATGATGTTGATGGTGACGATGGCGATAATGATAGTGATGATGATGATGATGGTAATGGTGATGATGATGATGATGATGGTGACGATGGCGATAATGATGGTGATGATGATGATGATGGTAATGGTGATGATGATGATGGTAATAATGATGATGATATTGATGGTGAAGATGATGATGATGATGAAGATTATGATAATGCTGATGATGATGATGGTAATGATGGTGATGATTATGATGATGCTGATGATGATGATGGTAATGATGGTGATGATTATGATGATGATGATGATGATGGTAATGGTAATGATGACGATGATGATGATTATGATGATGATATTGATGGTGACGATGGCGATAATAATGATGATGATATTGATGGTGAAGATAATGATGATAATGATGATGGTGATGATGATGGTGATGATGATGACGATGATGAAGATAATGATGGTGATGATGATGATGATGATGAAGATTAGGATAATGATGATGGTGATGATGATGGTGATAATGATGACGATGGTGATGATAATGATGATGATGATGGTGATGATGATGATGGTAATAATGATGACGATGGTGATGATAATGATGATGATGATGATGCTGATGATGATGGTAATGATGGTGATGATTATGATGATGATGATGATATTGATGGTGAAGATGATGATGGTAATGATGATGATGATGGTAATGGTGATGATGATGATGGTAATAATGATGATGATGGGAATGATGATGATGATGATGATGATGGTAATGATGATGATGGTAATACTGATGCTGTTTTGGCGCGGTTAAAGTCACAGCTAGTGACAACGATGATAAATCAAGAAACAAAACGGCGAGAAAAAAAAAATTCAAACTCAACTCAAAATATTACAAGACACTCTACCCTCGACCAACGCTACAATACAACCCATGACAACGAACCTATAAGCTTTCATCAATGTCAAACTTTCCCAATCCTTCCCCCAGCGCACACTTGAACAACAAACTCGTATGTTTTCAAACAGATCATACATGCTCAGATTATGGACCTACTCAGACTATATGGTGGATGATAGCTGAAATATCCTACGTCCCAACCACGGTGGGCTTTGCATATTTTCTTTACTCCATGGGTGACAAATTACGAAGGGATGAGAGAGAATGAAAAATGATGACAGAGACAAGCGGAAAAAATCCTCGCAAAAACAAGGGACTCAGATTCACGTGTCTTGTCCATAGAAAGGTAGAGAACGCGAGCAATGGTCTTTTGGAGCGGCACAGCGGTGGCTCAGCGGATCGCTACGGGAGCGCGCCGGGGGAGTACCGGCATCTGTCGCCGCTGCTAAACTCTCTCCTCTTTCATTTCAACCAATCGGTGCACTAATATTAGATCGCGTCTAAACTCAGTCGGGGGTCTGATGTTGTTTTCTTTCTTTTATCCTTCTTTTCTTCTCTTTCCTTCTTTCATCCTTTGTTACTTTTTTCTGATATTTTCCTCTTTAACGCGGAGTTTCTTGCTCTTTCGAATTCTTGCTCTCTTTTTTCTTTCATTCGTTATTTTGCCCTTTGTTGCCCATGTTTTTTTTTTTTTCTTTAATACCTGTCTTTCATTTCTTATTTTTTTGTTATTTTCCTCATTTCTACTGTCGATTTTTTTCTCGTTCACTCATGCCCTTTTTCATTCTCCTTTTGATTTTGTCCTTTCTTTGACTCGTTTCACTATTATTTATTTATTTATTTATTTTGCTCTTTTCAATATATATCATCGGTCTTCTTTCACAAATGCCAGTCTCACAAACGCTTTGTTTGGATGATTCCCTCCAATATTTAACTCCAATTTTGAACTACATCATTTGTATTCATCTTTGACATATTAAATCAATACATGACACTAGCGATTCAAGGTCGCTGCAAAAGCCCCATATCCCATTGAAAAAAATAGTCGACACTGAACCCCCCCCCCCCCCCCACACCTCCTCAGACATGTGTCCCGATTTCATTTTTGTTTTTTGTTTGAAATTTTCCCAGTAAAATAGCATCGAAAATGCGATACCCTTTATTGGGTGAGGGTGATACATGGTAATGGTAAAAAAAAAAAAAATTCTTCTTTTCTCGTTCTTGTTGTTGTTGTTGTTGTTCTTCTCCTCCTCCTTCCTCTTCTTCTTCTTGTTTTCCATTCTTTTTTCTTTGCTGTTTTGTGTTTCTTTGTTATGGTTTGTCTTGTTTAGTTTTGTGTGCCCCCCCCCCTTTTTTTAGATCCATCAACCCCCCCCCCCCTTACAAAGTTCTGGATCCGATAGATTCATAGACAATAATATGCACTTGCGCTTGCACTATCAATGACTATAGAGTTAGCTTCATGACGTAGAGCGGTAGTAAGAGTAGCGGACAAGACAAGTGTTATCAATTTAGCTCGCTATCATTGGTTAATGGGCGACAATTAAAGAACGGATTTCTTTGCTTATAAGTCATTACGGAGACAGTGAAACCGCCCGGCACGCCTCGGACATGTATACACATACAACATCGGAACAAGACTTAAAGAGAAAATCGAGTTCTGAGAAAGAGTGACAAATAATTAGTGAGCTTTTTTATTCCTTTTTACGAGAGTATGGAAGACAATCAAAGAAGAAAGGCCCCTTAAAAAGGATAGCGGTTCAAATACCCTCATAATCGAAATGTGACAAGTGACAGCTACAAATTGTGGACCACACTTTCATGTTACATGTTTGTGTAGTCCCATATATACATGTCTGGGTACAGTGCATCTGACTTTTTCCAATCTGGGCCTATTGCTTATCATTTTTGAGGATTAAAAAACATCACAGTATACACCATTCCTCATGTGCTACGTGATCAACCTTTTCCGATCGCTTCCGCGAAATTTCTTTCAAAATGCAATCGCATGACCAGAACTCAAATGTATCTTTAAAACGTAGGAGGCGGTCTCGGTATGTACTTTTTCACCGGCGCATAGGAGTATGGCGTGACACAGTCATCTTGGTCATCTTGTTTGTATTTATCTTATTTCCTTCGAGACTCCTTGAGGGGTTTAAGCATGGCTCAAGATTCCGACACCTGGCAAAAAATGTTTTGGGCAAAGTACATTGCCCACATGAATGTATTCATTTATTCAATCATTCATTCATATCTTTCTTTATGATAAGTATATTTATGCATATTTATTTATTTTATTAATTAAATACTCTGTATATTTATATATTATTATTCGGTCAGTTCCCCAACCCCATTACTCCCCTTTTCCGATAGCTCCCATATCCCCCTATAAAACTCTTTTTCTTTCTTTCTTTCTCTCTTTCTCTCTCTTAATCTCAATCTACCCCTCCTTAATTCAGCATGTGTGTCATGTTTCAGAAAGGGTATATTCTGCTCCATTTCTACACTTATCCCCACACCAACCCCCATCAACTCGCTTAGCGCGTACCCCTCAAACTTCTTCACCCTATGTTCGGAGGATCAGATGGCTGCACTATGCCCCTTCCCCACATTAATCCCCACTCGACCCTCATCACCCCCTCTTTCAATCACCGCGTACCCCTCGCTTACCCCCCTCAAACTCCCTTCTTCACCCCTATCTTCGGCGGATCAGATAGCTTTACTATGCCCCTCCACCACATTAATCCCTACTCGACCCTCATCACCCCCTCTTTCAATCACCGCGTACCCCTCGCTTACCCCCCTCAAACTCCCTTCTTCACCCCTATCTTCGGCGGATCAGATGGATCATAGGGGGCTAGGGAACGTCCCCTGTGTACGACCACTGCACTTTCGCGTGGCTTGGGAAACAAGATACATCCGTAGTATCTCTCCCAAGAACGAGATCCCGTAATGAGTGAAGACCACAGATAAGCCAAATCCCGACTCCTAAAGTTTGTCCTAAAACAACCCGAACGCAGAATATACAACATCCGCACTGGGATATAGACCAAGCTTGGATCATGGCCTTTGTCAGATTGATGTTATTGACATGGAAACCATATGATCACCTCATACCGCATCTATTTCGGTCTCGTGGGCTGTCGGTTTCGTGACCAATCGGCCGGTCTCGGGCTGTGTCGGCTTCGAGCGTTGTAACCGCACTTTTCCCACTCGGATGCACCCACTCTTCCCCATTCTCTAAAATTGAAGTCTATGGTTCAATAACAAAATAGATTTCTTCCGATATTGGAGGTCCTTCCTTCTCTTACTCATCCTGTTCTTAAAACAATCAATTAAGGATAATTGATGACGAGCCCTCTTCGTTCAACACTCCAATCAAAGACTCGTTACATGCTGACGAGAATAAGATGGTTCGACTTGACCAAGACTTTCACCATGACTTGTCTTATCTAAGTCTTTGAGGTTTGTTATCCCACCCCACCTATCTTCTGCCTTTCTCTTTTCTTAAACGGTCCACCTTTTCGAAGAAATCGCAGTTGCATTCATTGTTGAAATTCAATGTTTTCCTGATTGAGGCTAGGGTTAGCGTAAGGCTTATGTTTCATGTGACTTTCAAGCGAGAGTTTTTGTTACTCCTCTGGTATTCTTCCGTGGCGAAGCTACACGGGCCACAGGGGCACATGGGTACGTGCCCCCAATTCAAAAGCCTCCGTGAAATAAGAGTGAATGAAAGGGAGAGGGTAAAGTGATGATAAAGAATAAGAACACCCCACCCCTCCTCCTACTTTCACATCCTCCAGTAATAGCCTTGTTTCATTGAGTAAGACCCCCCCCCCCCCCCCCCATCCCCCACTCATTCTAAATACGACACCACTGGCCCCTCAATTACTGGGCCCACGGTACACCATTGTACATCTTCAATCTAACCATATTTTACACGATCAAAAAGACATTGAAGTTGAATCAACTGACCCAGGAAATTGGCAAAGTCTTTGCGATTGTGTTAATTATATTCAACTCGAAAGCAACTAATTTTGACCATGCCACCGAGGACGTACATTTTCGATAACATTTAGGTTTACGTTTTAAAAAAACATGAATAAATAACAATGACATTTTGAATAATCTGGACAGAATTGTTAAGGCAACGCCGTAGTCATGGTCGTGTATTGGAATTTCCATTTAGTAGATTTCATGAAAGTCTACGCGATCGTGATATTTATATCCTGTTCATAGTCCCATTCGTGCTCTTTCATGCCATGTCTTGGAGGTTGTTGAACTTGTCTGCGCTCTCTATAATAGATCGTGATT
The DNA here is from genome assembly GCA_035222895.1 of Strongylocentrotus droebachiensis. Taxonomy (NCBI): domain Eukaryota; kingdom Metazoa; phylum Echinodermata; class Echinoidea; order Camarodonta; family Strongylocentrotidae; genus Strongylocentrotus; species Strongylocentrotus droebachiensis. The sequence continues at coordinate 36,904 of JAVYIG010006913.1, forward strand.
AGGGTCTTGATAGCGTAGAGCTTATTCAATTTTCTTCCCACAACTTGATACGAAGGACCAGGTTCGCGACACAACAGGCGGGAAAAGTTCTCACGATTGTATAGATGCCAGAAAATCTAGATCATAAATAATGGCGTAGCGACAGGGGGCTACAAGGGGAAGTGCCCCCCCCACCCTAAAATTGAAAAGAGAAGATAATGAGGAGAAAATAAAGGGAAAGGTAACCTAATAAGAAGATCGGGGATAGTGGTGTATCTATAGCGGCACTGGGGGCACTTTCCCCTATCCCCATCATATGGCCAAAAATGATAACATTTGAAAGAATAAGAACCTAAAATTAAGATCGGGAAGAATGGCTTAGCTAAGGAGGACACGAGAGGGTACGTCCCACCACCCCCTCCCCTCCACACACACAAATACACACACAACTTTTCTTGATCGTGAACAGATAAATGAATTTAAAGGTACTATGTCCCTTTTGCAGCCAACCTCAAATGCTGTAGAACTTTGCAGGAATTATGAATATGTCATGCATGTCCTATCTGTGAAATTTAAACGTTAGCAGTGTCCTCATATTCAAATTATGCAAGGAAACCCGTTTACTTGCTAGACTACTGCCAGACACTATTGAGTGACTGACTGGCTTTTTTTCTTCTTTTGTAATAACATACATGACAAGAGTTGTAAAGGGTACATGAGCATTTGTCTACATCAATAACCCACTTCTTGTGATGGCCATGATTAAACTGATTGAATCTTTGCGCAGCATAAAACGTATGACCATTCGGTACAAAAATTGTCTGAAAATCAAGACTATTACTTTGGGGCTCTATAGCCCTAAAGTCGATTTGACAACTAATAGTCGTTATTTTCCCACTTGAAGACATTTTCAGGCCCCACCTTTTTTAGGGAAGTTCTAAATTAGTATTATCTTTCAAATGCAGTTGGAATTTAACTTTTTCATTTTTTTGGCCTGCAAATGGGACAGTACCTTTAAGCGAGGCACGTCAAAATGAAAAATGTATGCAAGATTCCAAAGCCCAAAGAGCGAAAAATTAATCTTCTAGTACCGCCACTGTTCTGGGCTAGGATGCGATAGAAAGATGGAATGTGTAGTGTTGGTTATTTTACCTGACTGCTAAGAAATCATACATGCTTGTTAGTAAGCAACCAGAGGACCGACTGCTTTAGGTCTTCTCCGAGAGAATAATGTTGTTTACATTAAGATATTACACAGTTCAATCATTATTATTATCATAAGTTGTAACTAATATTAGCGAGCCATTCTTGGTAGTGTAGAATGTCGATTTGATATCACGGTGGCCATATTATATATATACGTAATCAAATATTAATTTCTGCAGTGATTTTGGAAAATGAAATGAATATTCCTTGATATCAATTCAAGAAAGAATATTTGCGCATCAAAATTATAATGAAGTTTTCATTTTCCACAGATAAAATTATTTTGGTTAAAAAACGAAAAAGATTCATTCTATACACTTCTATGTCATCAAAAGCCAACTTTCTGCATTTGTCAATCACATATTTTGGAACATAATGAAGCTGTCTTGTTCTTTGTAAAGGAATGTTCCTTTATAATCAAATGGATCGATGATTTTACCATAACTTTAGCATAAGAATGAGAAAATCCGTTGATTTGCAAATCGTGAAAATGTAGGAAAGATGTCGTATAAAATACCTAAAGAACAACTTTTAGTAGTGCTACTTTGTGGTCACAGTATGGAATACCTTTTGTAATAACCCGCTGATATTTATTGCAAAACTGAATCTGAGTTTTTTGTTCTTTTCTTTTGACAAAGGAAAGAATAGACTTTTATATAACAATGGTTTCTTTCTAGATACATAATACATTCACTGAAGGCAAACTGGATTTGTATTTCATATGTCCAAACAAAAAAAGAATGAATATTTGGGAGAAAATGCATTCTCACTTTACGTTCAACGCACTTTGCGGTTCCTTCGTGTCTATTTCCTGAGTTCGCGGACCCCCATCGTTGAAATAAAAACCGTTTAATTTACGACATCTTTCATAGCATCACCCTGCACCTGACCTCAGCGAAATATCTCGGATGAGGAGATAGTAAAGCATTTCATAGCCCGAATGGCGGCCTCAATTTCCGTCGCAGCCGTGTATGATTAGAGCGTTTGATGCAACGCTTCCCAAAATGAGAACACCTTGCCGCAATTTGCGACCTGCCCTCGGCCACTAGAGTCACATTTTTATGACGAATTTTTCGTTACGGTAATTTTAACTTGAAGAGATTGCATTTGTTTGCGAGTGTTTAAGTAATAGGGTAACTATTCCCTCCAGGTCCGCTAAAAAAATATAGACGGTGGTCGGTCTCTCGACGCGCGCGCACGGATAAAGGCCAAGGAAAATTACTGTCGTAGGGACTCGAATGCGATCGGAGTATTATATGACGAAATGGCTAAAGTAGACCTTTATTATTAAAATCCATAGGTGTAGATTATTTTGTCTGTGTGGATCCGAACGGTTGTCAATGCTGACATCGAAATTGCATGATGATGTGAGCAATTTGAGTCCAAGAAAAAGAACGAACGTGTGCGAATTGCTGAAACGTCATACTGGTCGTACGATTAACTACCGACTCATTGGGGGCCCGTTGGACAAAACTTACTAGTGATTGTAACTTTGCCGTTAATGGTAAACCTTGATTTGATTGGCTGTTGGGTGATGTTGCCATGGTAGTTAATATTGATGGCAAAGTTACCATCAATTATACGTGTTTTTTTTGTAGCGGGGCCCTGATTCGACTTTCTTAGACTGAAATATTGTACAACCCCGCAAATTTGGGCCTACAACTCTTGTGACAACTCAGGACTCAAGCAGGAACAACTTTTATTTCTTGAATCGAATTCTCGCTGGGATTTCTTGATATTATTTTATTAATCGGGTCATAAGATGTGTGCTTTTGGGGTAAACTAAAGGCGATTGCACACGAGGCGTAATTTTGCTGACACATGACTGCGTCACTGGTTTGCAACTTCGCATGGACTTCAACGCATCATGTGGAAGTGGAACCTTCCAATATGTGAATAAATGATGAACAGTGCACCTTGCGCTGACGTAATAAGCGTATTGGCCATTTGCCTTTGTCGTGTTAAATAGCGCAGGCAATAACGCAGTTGAAATGACGCCCAGTGTAACTTTGGTTGTGCGCTTGAGATTTTTGACGCCTCGAGTCTTGATTGAGCAACAAGCGGGCGTTTCTCGAAACCGTCATAAGTCTTACTTCGTGGACATCCCATTGAAACGCGTGTTAATTCTATATCATGTGTTTCTATAGGGTGTCCAAGAACTAAGGCTCGTGACGGTTTCGAGAAACTGGCCCCAGACGACCGCACACTACCTACAACAATGAAAATCCCCGCGCTTTTCAATCAGCCTCTTTCTCGTACTACAAAGTGAGCTTGCGGACAGAGGAGCTACGGAGAGTAACACCGCCATATTATGTTCCATTTTGTTGACAACCTACTCTCCGAGATTTATGCGTCGGGCGAACTTGACAGAGCGCATAATACGGGATGAAGTTTCAATGGTATTACGTTCCAACACATGTGCTATGCGTCGTAACGCGGCATGCCTCCCATTCCCGCGGTATGACAAGCCCGGCTAAGATTGCGTCTGTCGCGTAGATCCTACGAGCGCATGTATTACAAGACCCCCAGGACTCCAGCGATGGAGACCACCCAGCTGCACGGTAAGAGCACTCGGGCTTTGAGAGTAACAGCGCGCGGCTTCGGCTGCTATACAGAAAGAGAGAGATATGATATGAAATATGGAAAACAATACCGACCTCCTTGCAAAGCGAGGCCTTGTCAAATCTCTCCGCAAGGCTCGCAAATTATATGTCTCCTTCTACGACTGTCTAAATGCATACCATGTCAAGTAGGAATAGAGGAAGTGAAAAGTACAAATTGCAATTGACCCTTGGTAATTGCTTTCGCGGTAGTACCCCTACTTGCACCCCCCCCCCTTTCTTTCTTTCAATCACCAGTCGAAGATTCAAAATAACTCTTACAACCGACGACAAATAAGTATGGTCAATGAAGATGATGAATTATCCCGACAAAATTCTAGGCACGTGGGACTATACTGAAATATAGTACATGCTGTATGCATGGTTTCACAATGGTTATGACTGTGAATACAAAAAACAGGCTCCTACCACACATCGTCTCATCAGGAGGTGTGATGGCTTAGTGGTAGAACAGTGGTCTCGTAACCGGGTTCGGAACAAAGTCGGTAAGGCATTAATCCTCATTACCAAGTCCCTCGAAGAGAAGTTGAAGCCATCGGTCCCCTGATTGTTTACCTACGAGCATACACGGGCTTTCCTAGCAAGTGTAACGTTCTTGAAATATCTTAGACTTTAGCTCTGTATTCCCTGTGTCATATCTGTCCGTTTTGCAGCGCTCTTCTAATAATTATACGCGTTGCACGCGAGGGGTCAATCGACCCCTAGAAATAAATTTAATAGCCAGTACGTCAGTGATCGAATGACTGACTGTTTTCACTTTGTGCATTATGCCTCTCTCATGTAACGCGTCACTACGTTACTCCTACTTCAGTCCTACGTCAGATCTACGTCAGTGGTCCTGCGTCAGCGAAATTAATGACGCTCCACGTACAAGTGACATGAGGAGAAGAGTGAGTGGGTGTAGGTGTAACGCGACATTTGCTTAGGGTTTAAATTCTTCAAAGATAAATGATTAGGAATAGGGTTGTAATTGGTTTACGTTAGGTTTAGGTTTAGTGTTGTAGCTGGGTTTAGGTGTAGTGTTCGGTCTACGATGGAGTTACGTATTTGCTTTGTATAGAAAACTAATCGCGGAATATCCAGAAGAATTGTTTCGAAAATTGACCTTACACGATCGCATAGACTTTAAAGAAATCAACCGAAGGCAATTTCAATGAATAATGACATGATATATTACATAATCCGAACAAGGTTTTCATAGACAATTAACAATAGGGTATTAAAATCGCCCGTAGGTTGATTTCTCGACAATCTGTACGATCGTGTTTTTTTTTGTTTTTTTTTTAAGGAAAGTACTGGGCTGGTATTTGCCGAATCACATTGTCGTGTTTGAAGTTAGACGATTTGTTTGACTGTATTTTACTTTTAAATGATTATCTCGATGGAAATCTGTGACAAAGCTACAATTTCATTGTCTTCTGTAGAATGTAGCTGTCTATTGTTCGCAAGCGATGAAAACATCGTGTGTGTGTGTTTTTTTGCAATTTGTATACACCCAACCCTCGGGCATGTATGGTGTCCTTAAAAAAAAAAGTAGTAATAAGAGGAAAATCTGAAGATGACACGATAGCAACTACTTTCGAAAAAAAATCAACCTAACGCAATTTCAATAGGCTCGTGCGTCACCTTTTGAAAGTGCACACGCGACAATGACGTACGTGTATTACGTAATCAGAATTTGATTTCTTTGGGACATTAAAATAGGGTATTGAAATTTGCCCTTGAGTTGAATGTTAGAAAATAATTGCGATTGTGTTAAAGGTAAAGACCAGTATTGGCAACGCCCCAATTTCAAAAAATGAAATGGAAGCTCTCATTACCAATCATGTGAAAGAATATGTTTTGACTAATACATGATGATCAAAAATTTGCCGGGAAACCGCCTACTAATTCATATATTTGGTAAATTTATTTCTCTCATGGTCTGGTGAGAGAGATAGGGTAGTCCCATATACATCTTTCTGTGTATAGTGCTTGTAACTTTACGAAGAATGAGCCAAATTTCTTATCATTTTGATGATTCCAGAACCTTGCAGATGCTAGATGCTAGATGATCGACCTTTTCTGATCGATTCCACAACGTTTCTTTCACAATTCAATCGCATGACCATTACTGGTCTTTACCTTTAATTGAATTGTAGTAAGCCTATGATTTCGAACAGATAAAAGTGCATAGTATGAAGTGATACAGAATAAGTCTTAGTATTGTGCAGGTTTGTTAGTGATAACAGTTCGTTAATTGAAGAGGTAACACTGCTTATTAAAATAAACGTGTAAACAAATATAATTATATACAGGTATATATTCAATCAATTAATCAATAAATAGATGAATAAATTAATAAATAAGGAACCACACTGAATTGAACCCATGGCTTTGATTTTGAAAGATTATTAGAAAACAATAGAAAAATTCATATGTTTATATATTTGTTCCGATTTAATTCGAACTTCCACCAGTCTTCTTTGCCGATGTTCTGCTTTCTATTAAAGTAGTTGTCTTTGAAGGTTGGATTTCCCTTTTAAGGAAGACAAAATACAGTAACTTATTAATTTTAGACATCTTGCTGTTCATCAACTAAGATCCAAAAAAACTCTTGAAAACTTTTTTTGGGACCTTACCAAATCTATGAGCTTTTGAAGACAGGACAAAGTGCATTGGCATCCGTTAGACTTGCTGTCCGAGAAATTGAGAGACAGGGGAGAAAATCTAGAATCAAAATACATCTCGAAGAAGGATGACGAATTAAAATAATCACGCAATGTGGATTTGTTTTTCTTGAATCATACTTTTTCCTCTTCCTCGTCTCCCCTCTTCCTGTCTCTCGTGTTACTCTATCTCTTTCTCTCTCTGTTGCTTTCTTCCTCTGTCTTGTCATCTCTCTTTCTTGTATGGTCTGCCTCTTTCTGTCATTCTCGTTCTCCTTCTTTCTCTTTCTGTCAGTTTGCCCCCTCTCTGTCCTTTTCACTCTTTGCATATTTGCCTAAATGCCCCCCTTCTCCCTTATTCATCACCTTCGTCCTCTTTTCGATAACTCTTTACTCTGTCATCCCTTCTACCACCTCTCTCTCTCTCTCTCTCTCTCTCTATCTCTCTTGGTCTTTCATTTTGTTTCTCCATCTCCCTTGAACACATACACCCTGTCATATTCTCTCTAGCACAAACACACACGCCTCCCTCTCTCCCTAACTCTGTCTCCCTCACTCTCTGGTTTCCTCTCTCTCCATCTTTCCATTTCTCCCTTTTCTCTCTCTCTCTCTCTCTCTCTCTCTCTGTCTTTGTCTCTGTGTCTCTATTTATTTCTCTCTCTCTCTCTGCCTTCCCGTTTCTCTCTCTCTCCTTCTCTCTCTCTCTCCATCCCTCATCTCTCTCTCTCTCTCCCCCTCCCCCTCCATCATCTCTCTCACTCTCTCCCCCTCATCCCTCTCTCTATCTCTCTCTCTCTCTCCCCCTTTATCTCTCTCTCTTCCCCTCCCACATCTCTCTCTCTCTCTCTCCCTTCAACCCGGAGAGGAAGCTCGAAGACGGTTTCCTCTCCCCCAATTCTCGACGGAGTTCCCGTCTTAGCCTGACATCCAAACATCCCAACGATCCATATTTAGTCCAACTGACTCACCAAAAATACTCTCATCAATCTCATTCAACCATCCATTCCTTTCTCAAAACAGTCACGGAAACGCAGAAATCAGTTATAGCTCGAGCTTTGCTGTCAAATATCCTTGATCGCATTAGAAGAAAAAAAGTTCAACTTTGAACTCTAGAACTCAAATGTTCCGAATGCAAACCCTTTTCTGGCTCGTAATGTTATGAACCAGAGCAATATAACACTGAGTTCCTATGGGAATTTGTTTATGTTCAGATGTTCATATCTTAGCCAATCTTAACATATTCAATTGTTTTGGGGCATTCGGACATTATTTTTGATTTTCTTTCGGAAAATGAAGACAAAATTGAGAAATTCCCAAAATAGATTCTTGATGACGTCACACTTCACCACTCTATAGGCGTTATAGGGTGTACTTCTATCACTTCCAGGCCCTGTTTCATAAAACTTGTTAACAATAACACAATGCAAAATTTCTGTGACGTATGTGCGCTCAGCCAATCAAATGCCAGGATTTCAGTAGCTTATAACAGCCATTGTAACTTGTTATTGATGACAAGTTTTGTGAAACAGGGACCTGACACTGCATGTATGATCCCTACCGCCGAAATCTTCTATTAATATTTAGTCAACGTAGCATTAACATCAACATGATTGCAACAGAATGTATTATTCTGCAGAACATTTCAGTACGGTACTTTAAACAACGAGCTAAATGTTTAAGGAAATCCAAGAAGTAGAAAGTAGTAGAAAACCATATTTCCTCTTTGTGTTTGCATTGAAAGAATTTGAGGGCTGACACTAATGTTTCAAGTCAATAAACATGGATAATGACTACAACTTACAATGAAAATAATGAATTACATGTATTTATAGACTCTGTTTTTGCAACATAAAATCATAAAACTAATCCATAAAATCTTGATCTTGATCTTGAAAAATTCCCCTTTCAACATCTCGATTATGTACTCAATTGGAGTACATCCACTCTAATTTACGATGAAAATCTAGATTTTGATATCTTAATGGTGGAAGCTACATGAAGTGCGTATGATTAAAAAAAGAATTCAGATATCTTTCTTTTGGGTCTAGATTTTGAAAAGGGGGACAAAAAAAAAACAGATAAGGGGATAGATGTTCGTGTGTGAAGGAAAAGAGGGGAAGAGTGAAAGGAGGGGGGGGGGGGTAGAGTGAAATCAAAACTCGGAACGAGTGATGGAGACATGCATGACGGGAGGTGTCACGTGACCTACCCGTTTCCTTGCCAATTCTTTCCCATCAAGGAGCCTGGCTTTGACACTTGAGATATGTACCAAAATATCTTTCTTGTAACAACACCCACTTCACGACACGAAAAGAAAAAAGTATAGAAAGAAAGACTGAGAAAGAAAGACTGAGAGAGAAAGAAAGCAAACCCTCTTGCCGCTGCCTGCCCATGCACAGTGCGGAAACGCACGTCAGGCTCACCGACATTTTTCCATCTCCAACGGGCCAACGCAAGTTGACACCGGGGAGGATGTGGGAAGAAAGGCTTAGGCGTCTCGGCGATGCGTGTAGTCCCTCGGTTCTTTTGTTTTCACCGAGTTGCTACATGTCAATTATGTGGTCACGTGGTGGATAACCCAAAAGAAATTTGCTCAAAAAAAAGGTCTTTCAAATACAAATGATCCTCAAAGTAAAAATACTCTATAAGCATTTACAATTATTTCAATCATAACGAAAGGCCTATATTTATGTCCAAATATATAATTAATTGAATGGGAATGACACTATTGTGTTCTTTTTTACATGAACAGAATAGTGCTAGTAAAGTTGAGCACCAATGCGATCCAATTCAAATGGTATTTGATATAGCGCTTTTCCGTGCAGTTAAAAAGCGCCGCACACTTTGCTCCACACGACGTATAGGCCATTTACACAATAACATATCCCTTTAAAAAAACAGACCAGAGAAGTCATTATCCTCCATTGTCCTCTAACAATATGACTTGTTTTCTCTGTCTTTTAATTATAATTCCATGTGTGTATGTTATTAGAAAGAAGGGGGAATGGTAATTCTATTTTGGAGAGGGTTATAATGTTTCAGAAATCTCCGTCCAGCCAACAAAGCCAAACTAAACAACGAGTAAAAAAAACAGACAGATTTAAGATCACTTTTTAGAAAGAGCCGAATACTGAATTAAAGCCTGTATTTTATTTTGATTTTTTTTCTCGGAAGACAGGCACTGCTGAGCGTACGTTTGTGCTCCAAAGTTTCCGAATTGCGTAAGGATATGCAAAGGCAAGATGGGCGTTTGGGTACTGGCAAAAAACTTTTCCTTTTCTTTTTAAATCATGATTATGGCTCATTGTGCTACCAACATAATTATGATCATATCCATATTATCGTCTAAATATAGGAACCAATATCGAAACACTTAAGTTGAAAAATTCCTCATAGGGGAGGGAAAAGCCGTGGCATTTACTACGCATCAATATTGCCTCGTCACACCCAAAAATCCCCTCTTTAAATGTTTCCCGTCTTCTTTTAATGTCTTCTTTAAACGCCTCGGGTTCTCCCCGAAGACACGCAATCGTTCTCAGTAACGGTGCACACATCGTTATCTTGCCTTCTGTCCCATCTATAGACATCTATGTCAGCTAAGGGAAGGATGAGTAAGATAAAATCCTTTCCTGACCAGAGCTCAAATCGAGTGTCTTCTTTCCTGTTTTTTATCTGGCAAGTATTTGTCACTTTTTCCGACTGTCAGAATCATCTTCATCAAACTCGCAGAGACATTTTTTCCTTGGCTACTAAAAAGGAAAAGTAAAAAAACAAAAACGGCAAAAGCCTTCACACGCGATGAACAAGGTAGACTGTGTAGTTATGCAGTAAAAACTATACCCAGCATATTCGAAGGAGGGGTATTAGGGGTCAATTTGCCCCCTCTACCTCCGCAGATTATAAAGATAGTTGTTGGTCAGGAAGTATACGATTGCACACGGAAACATATCAACATAATTATAGACACAGTATCGAAGGATGCATGTGGTGGTCTAGTGCATGGATAAGTCACCGATTCGAATCCCTGACACGGCACTAATGGCCTTAGGCAAGCATTTAATCTACAATGGCCACACCCAATCCAGGTGGGGTAAATGGTACCTGGCAGGAATTAATTCTATGAAATGCTATAAAGCACCACCCCACCCTCTGACATGACCGAGGCCAATGTCTTGATACGCCACTGCAACTTCGCCAAGATGGCGTCGGGGTAGCCGAGGCGGGAAAATTTTCAATTGCCGAAACATGGATGTCGTGGTCCCATGGGTCGTCTGCTGTATAGGGAAGGGTAAGATGGCCGAGAGAAATCAATGTTTAGCGCGATGGTTTATCTCTTTTGGGCTGGGTTTATGATATCATGTAAGGTTACCATGGTAAAGACCCTAAGCCCTATTTTGTCGTGATAAAGCAAAAACAAAATGTTTTAGATGCTGTTTAGTGTTTTTATCCTTGTTATGTCTTCTTCTTTTTATATTATTCTATATTTTCTTTTTGTCGTTGATCTTCTTTTTTTTCTTCTCCTTCCTTTTTCATGTTTATCATTTTTGTTCTTGGCTTTATCCTTTTCGTCTCCTTAACTTTTTCTTCTCCTCATCCTCCTCCTTCCCCTTCCTTTTCTCCCTCCTGTTCTTCCTATTCTCCCTCCTGTTCTAATAGTTTTTGTTGCTTTGACGTCTTGAAGTTCCTTAAAAATTGTCATCAATATTTCCCTTCTTATATCTTTTACTCGATCTTGTTGAATGATTATTAAACTTCATTAAGGTATCACTATTTTCCCTCATCTACCCCTTCTCTTTCTCTGCTCAATACCTTGCCCTCCCATACTTATGTGTTGTCATTATTTACCCCATCTATCATCATTCTATTGAATTTATCCATCACTTTGGTCCTCTCCTCTCATGCAGTGCTATAAACTCATGTAAAACAAAAGAAAACGAATCTTCGTTTTGCATATAATTAATTAACCATAAAAGCACATTCAATATCATGTTCAATGTCAATATATTTGATTTTTTTTTTAAAGGTATATTTAACGACAATGTTTCGTCTGAAATTCAAGGTGATGTACTTTGTCAGTTTGTTGCGATTCAAATCCATGGCACTCCGTTCAGTTTTAAATAAAGTCGCGAGCTCATAGTGCAAATGGGACCAAAATCGAAGAAATGGCGGACGGACAGACGGGCGTTTTTGGTCTCGCCTTTCGACGCCACCTCATTGCCTTTCGCCCCGCCTAATGCTGGACGAGATTCTGTTACCTCACCGTAGCGAGCCGCAAGATATCCCGTTTAAAACGCTTGGGAAATCGGCCGCTTCTGGTGCATGCCACCAATTATGTTTTTGGTGTTTTTGTTATCCCAAGGGGTTTCTCACACTGGTGTATTTGCATGAGCATTATAGCTACGGGCTGCGACACTGCAACATTCTGATTTCGAGTAGACATTTTACGCTCAAAGTGTATTTAATTGCAGTGATTCTTTTGTAGCTTAATTAGAATTAGCGAAATGGTGCTATTGGTCCATGTCTCTCGCCCCAGCCCCCCTAAAAAAAAACATTGAATACCGTAATCAAACTAGCAAATTACTGTTGTGGGTTTTCGTACTAAGTTCCTATTTCTTCTTTCATAGCGAAAATGTTCATTTTACATAAGTATGTTTGTTTAAAGCTGTTTCTCAGTTTGTCAATTTGTAAAAGGGCACAATGTAAAAACTCTTGAATTTGTTATCATAGCTGCGAAAAAGATGTCTGTCCCTGGCGTCTGATATTGGGCATATTCGTCTATGAATACATAGGAAGCGTTATTTCGATTGTGTGATTGACTACTCTAATCATGCTTATAAGAGCACTTAGACCATTCGTCATTAATTCAACGCAATTCAATTTGTGTACATACGATGGCACTTTGACATTGTGTGTCAAAGACCGCATCAGTCACTAGCTGACGCAGTCTTGCGTCAGGCTTAAAACACCTCTTGTGTAATGGACACTTTCCGATATCAATCTCACAAAGCACGTCCAAGATCACGCTAGTCACTTGACGCAATCCTGCGTCAACCCAATGACGCCTTGTGTGCATGGGCGTTATTGAGATTGTAACGTTTTGCAAGTCATCTCACGGATATGTTGCATTTGGAACCAACAGTGGAATGACATGGTATATAGAAGACGGAAGGTTTAATTGGTTTAACAATGGTCACACTTGAAGAACAAATTACTTAATGATATGATGACAAGTTCTTGTGATGGGGGAAGTCAGATGGTATTTATAGTCGCGCTCATGATTGCATTTTAGAGAATTAAGTACTTGTTCGCGTTACACAATTAAACAACGCCAAGTAGCCTGAGTGGTAGTGTTAAGAAGGGGAAAACTTCAATTTCAATTGAAACACAATTTGCGCTTAAACGAATTACCAGTAGTGCACGGCGCGCGGACTGAAAATAGCGCCCGTAACGTCATGGCCAATTCAGGGAGCAAAGGAACTCGTCAATTTTAAGTGTAAATTAATGAACATCTTTTCAAGCCCCGCCACCCATTTGTTTTTCTCCTGAACACGGGCATGGCGTTCCTTCCTCCTTCGGCTTAATGTTCACTCCTTAACAATGGTTCTTGAAAGAGTTGGAGGGGAGTTCCCCCTGGTTATAGGGGGACAATTAACGCATCCTTGGTGGAGAGGACCCCTCCCAGCCCCAACATCCGGCGTTTCCGTCTCCGAGTAGACTTAACTCCACAAGCGACGGAAGGACGTGTTTAATATTTTCGAGAACCCAACACGATGACACATACCCCGGGACTACACGAGGGCTTCGCGAAGTGAGAGAGGGTTGACAGAAATGAGGGAGGAGGAGGAACAAGAAGTCAGACATAAAACAAAACCTGAACGCTCATGAGGTGTTTCGACAATTTTAATTAGGTATTGGTTAAACAGACCCTCAACAAAAAGTACAGGGCACCAAGGGCAGAAGCCTGAGTCTCCCCCTTTGACTACATAAATCTTTAGACAAGACGCTAAATTGGCACACGAGGCTTGATTGGGTCTCATAAGTCGGTGGTAGCTTCACATCGAGTGAGCACAGTCAGTGGTATCTAGCCAAACGTAAAGGACATTAGCCGACGATAGCTGAGGCTTTCGACCCAATTTGATCAATTTCATTACAATCCAGGGAGTACCGTATCCAAGATTTTGACTCCAGCGAGCAGGACTCGTTGTTAGCTCTTAACAAGACACTTAAGTTAATCGCTCCTTAACTGAATTCATCAGACTCAAACAGAGCTCCTAAGTTGGAAAAAGGCCACAAACTATTGTTGCAGACATTCCACAGTGTTACGCACAAACGCGCTATATTGAGCATCAAATCTGATTACTAATCGTATGCAATTAGACTCCATACGGGGCTCAACATGATTAATTTATTTGGATATTTTCTCGACCGGGATCACCATGATATGGAAAGCAGAGAAGGGACGCCTATGGAGGAGTCTAGCTATTGTTCGTCGTCTGTTCTCCCAGGTAAATACCAAATCAAAACAAAGACATTTTTGCTTGTTTGTTTTGATATCTGTTTGTATCATCATAATCATGATCAACATCTTTGGCATTATCGTCGCTATTGCGCTTTGTTATATTAGTACCTAGTTGAAATATACTGAGAGAAGGAGGGATGAAGCAAGAGAGGTAGAGAGAGAGAGTGTAAAGGATGAGACTGGTGTGTGTGTGAGTGTGTGTAAGTGTGTGTGAGAGAGAGAGAGGGAGAGAAAAGAGGAGGATAGAGAGGAGAAAAGGGAAGAAGTGGAATAGTACAGCATGAACAGATATAGAGAAATGGTGATGGAGAGAGAAAGGGAGACATCTGGTGAGAGAGAGATAGAGATACAAACAAACAGTACAAACATTTTAAATAGTGTTGATCATTCATCATGCAGTGGTGATAACAACACCAATTTAATTCCTGTATTCGAATCATTGGAGTTAGCATTTCATCTTTACTATCTTAAGATTACATAACTATGTTGTATGTGTGGCTCCTGATTTCATCTTCTCTCACCAAACAGATAGCCCTGAGTAAAAAGATAAAACGAAACAACAGGAGACTAATCAAACAAATTTTCAAAAAGAGCAAAGAAATCCAGGTAGATAGTAAAATAGAACAATCCATGTCGCTTACTATCGGTTAGAAGGTGTGCGTTGCATATACGAACTGGAAAACGAGCTCCTCAACGATCTCCAATACGCTGACATTAACGTCATACTCAAATGATTGGAGATTGAATTACAACATGATTCCGACTTCGAGTCCTTGAGTTGACGATTTCGAAGAAGTCACTATTTTCATGTCATTTTATCGTAAAAGAAGTTTATATCTACCTTAGATTAGATGGGCGATATTTCCTGTTTAAAACAACGATGCGTGATTCTATGAAACAAGTTTTAATATGAGTCATTTATACCTTATTTCTAGAAATGATTACACGATTAATGAATTGAATCTGTTCTTGTTTTCTTCGGTTTTCACATGACAAAATCTGTCATACATACATCATAATTTGACCTGGGATAATAATGATCTATAATCTATTAACTGTTAGCACGGTTAGGTGAACCATCCAGCTTTATTTAGCTGTTTAGTGTCTCTGTCTCCTTGGAAACATACACAAATTTGACTTTATTAATTATCAAAATGTAATATTGTTGCGAGAAGAAAAAACACTCGACTACGACACCTTTAGCGAAAAGAGGGATGTGTCACCCCGACGTTGCATAAATAGTACACAGGGTTCGCCGACCTCTGAAGATTTGTTTTGTTTCCGCGGATTACCCTCCAAGATTCTCTACCGAGGACCAAAAGGGCGTTTTTGTAGTGGCATTGACATATTCAGGCAATTACCCCGATCATGTCATATTTTTTTTTAGTGTGATTCGGAATTCCCTCATTTAAATTTGGATACATAATTATGTCTGTTTACGTTTCAATCTCTTTTATCAAACAAGTTAAATGTCATAAAATGTGCGTTTCATGCATTTACATGGTAAAGGGTAAATAGAAGTTATTTAAGTGTTACACAATTCCTCTTTTACTCCATCCGGGTTTTCTATTTATTTTATACGTATAAATAAACCAATTTGCTACATGTTCATATATTGATGTGTCCTTTTTTTATTGCCAGTATCATTACACAATTAGGCGAAAATCAACAATTTGCCTGCTTTGCTTGCATATCGTCAAATCACGGAATGGGAGGGGTGCGATGATACACCCCTGCTCCCTTCAGACTCCCTTGACCTAGGGGGTTCGTTAGTACCCCTCACTCCAAGTAGAGGTTGTAGCGCCTTTTTTTTCCCCTTTCCCTCGCTCCTTTGAACATCACTGGTTAGTTACTTCATTCTTTGTTTTTGTGTTTAGTTTTTTGTTTTTGTTTTTTGTTGTTTTGTTCATAATTAAATAAAATTAAAAAGTATATTGAATGTATCATGTTTATAGCATCATCAAATCTCGTAATATGAGGGGTGCAAGATTACACCCCTGCTCCTTCCTTATACACCTCTGGTCCTGGGGGCATGGTCATTACCCTCTCACTCTTTAGGCAGGTTATAGTGCCTCTTCCTCCCCCATCTTTTGTTCTTGGTCGTATTGTCGACAACAAAATCTTGCCTCCACGCGTCAACTTTTTTTCTTTACTAGGAGGATGTGGTTCGTTACTTTCTACGGACGAATATATTTGGGCTTCTTCCTCCCGACCCCCAAATTTGGCGGGAAAAATTGTTCTAATACTAGAGGTCAATTGTATTTGATACAATGTTCTTATGCAAGGCTATCATAATATCCCCCAAAAGAGCTTTACGTGTAAGAGGGTGAATCTGATTGCGCGACTTGAATATATTTTTGTTCTATTCGATTTGGGGGATAATTTTGGCCATGTTTTCCATTTTAATGTTGTCCCATTTTTCAATTATTTCTAGGGCATTATCAATAACTCAATCTCTCACTTTCCTTTCGCGTCTTGCGTTCGTCGTCTCCCCATTTCAACATGTTTAACTATCTCTTCAAACCACACTTTGTTTGTTGCAATCTATTTAATACATTCCCGATGAATTTCGTGTACAATTGCTCTCATGATAAACATTCATGAATTCATTATCATCATCATCATCGTCGACCCCGGCGTCCATGGTTCTATATCACATTCGTTCGAAAACGACGGTGATTTGGTGGACGTGATATCAGGCGAGTAAAATGTCGTACACGAATTAAATGGCGTAACGTAAATCAGGGCATTGCGGGGGCGCTGGCAGTACGGGGATGGGCGGGGTCTTATCTGGTGGATGAAATGCATGTATACAATGCTATTGTTTAGGGGTTTGTCGTTCCATTAATTGTAATATTATCTTCCCTTTAACCATTCTTTTTCTATATCACCCCCCTTTTTTAAACTTCCGTCTACTTTATTCTGCATGTTGTATGAGGGGCACATGCCCCTACCGCCCCCGCCATCTTGGCTACGCCACTACACGAATGAACGGAACATTTGAGAAGTTTAAACGAGAGTTTTACCACGTACGGGGCGTCAACACTTCAACACGCATTTTAACTCCTTAACCCTATCTCGTTATCACGTTAACTCGGAGAACGGCCAACAACAAAAAAAGGTTCCTTGTTTTTCTTTCTGCTATCCATTCTGTTTTTGTTTGGATCGGGTTGTTGTGTTTGTGGCATGGCTTTGTAACCGATTAATGTCTTCGACGTTTCGACCCATCTCTCACCCCTCCTCTCTCCTTCTCTCTCTCTCTCTCTCTCTCTCTGTCTGTCTCTCTCTCTCTCTCTCTCTCTCTCTCTCTCTCTGTGTCTGTCTATCTCTCTATCTCTCATTCTTAAACTTTCTATCTGATTCTCGCCCCCTCCCACCCCGTCCTCTCTCCTGTCTCTCTCTCTCTCTCTTGCTCTTCCTCTATCTCTCCGTTTCTAGACTCTGGAATTATTATCATGTCTCTCTGATATTCGTCTACTCCCCCCCCCCCCTCACTATCCCGCTCTTTTTTTTTTTTATCTCATTTGCATAGATAATGCATAGCCTATACAGTTAATTATGTTGATCGATGCATTCGAACAATATCTTTCTTATTGTAATTTTCCATCTCATATTATTGACATTAATTCATTTTAAAAGATGAACACATGATAACAAATCATTATGATAATAATGATAATAATAAAAGCAAAAAAACAATAACTATGATATTGATAATGTTTGTAATTAAAGCATGATGTTTACGATATAAAAAAAAACGATGAACATTTACACCACGCCCTAGGACTTGTTGCATTGGGCCTCGACTAAAAAAAATTGAGAGAAGAAGCTTAATAGAGATTATTCAGACTAGCAGTGCCACTGACCAAAAAAAAATCTGGAAGTATTCAACCATTTAACTTATCCACATCTCTGATTTAAAACTCACCGCATCAAAACGACATCTGCCTGTATTTCAACACATCCTACACACACGCATTAACAGACGGTGGAATAGGGAGAACGGGGAGGGGGGGGGGGGGTTGCCTACGTCATGTTTTGTTCGATGGTTACGCGACGGAGAAAACGCGCCAAAGCGATGTTGATTGACGAGAGCTTCGATGCCATACCGATGTGCGGGAATGTTACGCGAGGAACATCTGCGCAGTGCTGCTGCAAAAGAACATTGGGTGATTTCGCTTAGTTTGTTTGTTTGTTTGCTTACTATTTGTTTTCTTGTTTGTTTGTTTGTTTGTTTGTTCAGTATGTCTGTATGTATGTTTCTAATGTTGTTTAGGGTTTCTTCTCGTCTCATTTACCCCCAATTTTCATATCATCGTTTTCACAACTTTTTCGTTGCTGTTGTTTTCGTTTCTTTCCGTTTTTGTGGTACATGATTACCTTCATATTCTTAAGATTATATTTCTACGCTGTGTTGTCTATTTGAACGAGCTTTTCCAATGATTTTCCCTCTTATTTACCTTCAACTTCTTTCAGCCTTAAATTCCTTTCAAGGCTAATTTTCGTTCAAAACAGCATGTTCAGACCCGCAAAAGGTTATTCAATTTGGATTACGCTGGTGAAAATTTGTTTACACGGGGTATTGCTGCTGTTTAATTCCAAACCAGTGATAAATAAATAAATGATTTTTTTTCTTTTTTATCTAAGGAAAAACTCTCGGGAAAGTTTTCCTGGAGATGCGTGTAACTGGGTAAAGAATTTAATGAATAGGGTTGGGGCGGGGCAGATAAGCTTGGAACTTCATTTAAAGTGACTCGGTAACATTGCCTCCGAGTCAGATTCTGAAATAAAATCCTGGATTTAGCTCATGCTGCAATCATAATTATAAACGTTTAGGTCAGTCAGGAATCCCATGACTTTTACAAGCCGATCGCCTGTCTCAAGTATATGGAAGTTTCATTTTTCGTTTTCCTAACGGTTTTTATAACACTACAGTCTTTAGGGGAAAATGAGTATGGTAAAACCGGTGACTCAAAGATTATTAATCTTCATGATCAATTTAAGGGCTTCAATGTTATACCATATCACAGACACTGATAACACCTAGGGAAAGGCATCTCAGATTTAACATTGTTAAACGATGCATTTAATAATAAAACCGATATTTATACCGTTCGTTTGGGTATCCATTCCGGGATGCTATATAAATATAAAGATTTAGCTTTTTCAATCTCGAGTTAAGGCACCATTAATTGAAAGTGGCTTGACGGTTTATAAGACCACTTTGTGGAGAGAACCACCATAACCGCAACAATCACTCATAATCATTGGTGTTGATTCCAGTGATTTTAAACGACCAATTCGTTTATTTTTCGTCATCACTCACCACGTCGGATAATCTTGTTTTCGATATATTTCATCATCATCATAATTTCATTCTCCTTCTCTTTCTCCTTATTCTTCTTCTTCCTCCATCTCCTTCTCATCTTCCCTCGAGTACTTTCCCCCTTCTCTTCTTTATCTTCTTCATCTTATTCTTCTGCTCTTCCATCTTCCTCTTTTCGTTCTCCTCCTTCTCCTTCTACTTTTAATCCTTCTTCTTCTTTATCCCTTTCTCCTTCTACTTCTACTTCGTCTCTTCGAACTTCTTCGTTTTCGATTCTGTCTTCAAACTGATGTATATTACCCCTCCCAATAATTACCCCTCCTACTGTCTCCGGTCCACTTACCGTACAATTGCACCCCCCCCCCCCCCTACTCAATCAGCCCTCTGAATATTGGTCCTCCTCGCTTGTCTTTTGCTCTAATCCTCCTTTTTCCCTTCTCTTCAAACACAAAAACTTACTTTTCTTTCTCAAGTGAGAGTTCAATTGTAGGGCACAACGCTACCTCACGTTCTTACAAATCGCAAAAGAAGATGAAGGAAAGGGGGCAAAACGTCGTCGAAATACCAACACAAAAAGTGAAAGTTGTTCCCCCAAAGATGACAATACCATGCAGTCCCTCTGGGGAAAGAAAGTTGTCGAACAAATGCTCGTCTTTGTCAGAAGTCATTAGAGGGGCACTTCGTTTTTTTCTTTTTGCTTTCTCCGAGCCCTCCAAAAATTGGGGGAAGAGTTCCCCGATGATGGATCCAACAAATTGCAAGGTCAAGCCGAGGTCATGTGATCAACGAATTTACAAGGTCGTTTCAACTCATTTTTTACCAAGCAGTCAATTTGAATTATTCTGATTAGATTCGAATTGATGTGATTTGTTTACAATCATCAGGCAAGTATACTCCAAATAGTGTAGCATGATTCGATGGCAATAGACATACAATATGATAGTAAGTAGTTAGCAGTTCAGTGGAAGCGCTGTGGTATAGCGGTGAAGGCTCTTGAATATGACATGTCCTTATGCTTATGAAAACTCTTATAAGGTTATTTTCTATTTTAAAATGAAAACATTTAAAACATTTTTAAATGACACCAGCATTATCAGTAGAAGTTCAGAGTTTATTTTGATCAGAAGCAACTAACGCACATTTATGGAAAGTATGGTTTATGACGCGCACATTATCATGCAGTATTCTCTTTATTTACCATGCATGTTTTGGTAGCTAATGCAGACAAATAGAAAAAAAAGGGGGAAAACATTTATAATGCAAACAAAACCCATTCCAAGGTATACTCAATACGCCTGCAAAGTAATACGATAAACGTTAACCTGGCTCCATCCAGGCTACCATACCCACGTTCCCATGTACCCGGGTGGAGAGTGGCGAATGTAGATTAATGCCAGATGTTAGTGTCGCGGCTGGGACTCGAACCCCTTACCCTGTGATTCAAAGTCACGTGCCCCATACACTTGACTGTTAAACCACAACACCTTCGCATACATCTATGTTAATCCAGAAATGGAAACTGTATCTTAGCAACCGATCTCATTGTCGCATCACCCACTAGCAGTATCATCTTCATCATCATCGTCTCTTCAAAATAGGGTTAATGTACATTTCCTCAGCTCTCATAACATTTTCGCATCTCCTACAACATTCATGAGCAAGATTAAAGGGTTGCGCCAAACCAAGACTCCAATATTGCATCATGATGTAAAATGCAGGAATGATAACATGTGCGAAAATGTTGCCAGTGTAAAAAAAAAGAAACGATTGTGTTCTCCGCCCGGCGTAAGAGAGCGATGGATGTTGAATGATAGTGGTTTTTCATCCACCCATCTTCATGATCTTTCGGCGGAGCGGTGGAACACAAAGATGCGATCCGGGGCGCCTCGAGGCGGTGCCATCCCGTTTCTCTTTGTAACGGTGTATCACCCAAGCCTCATTATGGATGCACACCAAGATTTCATATTAATATTATGAACATGCCCCCCCCTTCTCTCTCTCTTTCTCTCTCTCTCTCTCTCTCTTTCTCTCTCTCTCTCTCTCTCTCTCTTTCTCCCTCTCTTTCTCTCTCTCTATCTATCTATCTATTCCTGTTTCCCTTCCCTAGCTCTTTTTCAATTGTTCATATTCAAATCCGAATTCTTTTTCAATCATAGATTCAAATTCCCTTGCATTTTTATTGTATTCAAAGAAATTAAAAATACAAGTCTATTGTCCATTTTCATATTTTCCCAAAGGTAAACAAAAAAAGTAATGATGTAAGTCGACCTGAGCCCCGTTTCATTACCCATGTTATCGATAAGAAATACATTAATTCTATGACAACATTTGATATCAGCCAATCAAATGCCATGATTTTAGTAGCTTATAACCGTCTTTGTAACTTGTTATTGATAACGAGTTTTATCCCTATATTATACCCACCATAATATTTATCTACACCGCCCCCCCCCCCATCTCCTTATCACTTCGTCTTCTCTCCTAACAAGTCATGAAGGTCTAATGTTAGCTCTTTTCGGAAATACCTGTTTCTCCAGATGCGTTTTCCCGCCTAAAGTGTATCCACAAAACCGGTCGTCTGCATTTTAGCTCTCTTTTTTTCGGCACTCATCTAGGGATTCGCCGACACATTTAGTAACGGTTCACTTCACCAGTGCACTTTCTTTCTCACATTTTCCAGCACAATGTTTCCCTTTATCTGGTTTATTCCATCTTTAATTGAATTAATTGAACGAGTTAATTAGATATCTCCATTCCGGTTAGATACAAGATGTCATGATCCCTCTGAAGCTATCATAGTTTGTTTTTCTTCATAGTCTGTGTTTTTTTTAAAGATGGGATTGTTTCCAGCCCTGTTTTAAAATTGAGGATGCATTTTTGCTCGCTTTTAAAGTTTTAGGTGAACTTGTCTCAAAGTGCATCTTTAATGGATGATGAAACCGGACCGTGAGGATATTTTAAAGGTCTCTTTACATAGTTTCAGATATATTCATATATAAACAAAATAATCAATATGACAAACATAAAACGTATTTAACACTATAATATAATGAATATATATGTACCTTTTTTCTTATTTTATTGAAATCTGCATGAAATTGACAATATATAACATTTCTTTAATAATATTACTTCGAAAAGACAGATTTAAATGAGGGTCTTATTAAAAAGCTGCACGGTATTATTATGGTAATCCTCCTGCCGTAAAATCGACTTCTTTTTCGGAACTAATATCCATCATGATTCTTTTCATAAAAAAGATAATATTATTGAGTAACGTAATCAACTTGATTTACTAAAATCAAGCTGTGCATCAGTGAGAACTTCACTATCTACACCATAGTCGCGTGGTCTCAAAACGAATTGGAGCCCCCTCCCTCTATCGTGTTTATTGTTTCAGATTTTCTTCAGCATGCGGCATCACAGTGATGTATATTTCATAAAAGCAATCATGACCAAGATAATGAAATGTCCCACTTGAAACATACATATACATACAATCTACCTGGGGATATGGATCTAAATAACCCCTTTTGTCTCAGATTCCTTTACAAATGATTGACTGAAAGAACAGGAAACCGCTGAGCACAAAGTGCACTAAATTAAGCTGGGATCTACGTCTAACAATAGCACCCCACGCGAGCGCCACTTCCAGCTCAGTTGAAAAGGCTCGTGCGTAGGCGTGGGTTACGGTATTGTTCAACCTGCAGGTCGCGGGTTCGAGCAACACAGAGGCGGGGCGGGGCATTTTATCTATGAAAGTATAGAAAGAGTCATTTACAGCTTGAAAGGGCTCGTGCGTAGGCGTGGGGTTACGATATTGTTCTACCAGCAGGTCGCGGGTTCGAGCAACACAGAGGCGGGGCGGGGCATTTTATCTATTGAAAGTATAGAAAGAGCCATTTACAGCTTGAAAGGGCTCGTGCGTAGGCGTGGGGTTACGTTATTGTTCTACCAGCAGGTCGCGGGTTCGAGCAACACAGAGGCAGGGCGGGGCATTTTATCTATTGAAAGTATAGAAAGAGCCATTTACAGCTTGAAAGGGCTCGTGCGTAGGCGTGGGGGTTACGTTATTGTTCTACCAGCAGGTCGCGGGTTCGAGCAACACAGAGGCAGGGCGGGGCATTTTATCTATTGAAAGTATAGAAAGAGCCATTTACAGCTTGAAAGGGCTCGTGCGTAGGCGTGGGGTTACGTTATTGTTCAACCAAGCTTGAAACGGCTCGTGCGTAGGCGTGGTGTTACGAAATTGTTGTACCAGCAGGCCCCGGGTTCGAGCAACACAAGGGGCGGGGCGGGGCATTTTATCTATGAAAGTATAGAAAGCGCTATTTACAGCTTGAGAGGGCTCGTGCGTAGGCGTGGGGTTACGGTATTGGTCTACCAGCAGGTCCTGAGTTCGAGCAAGACAGAGGCGGGGCGGGGCGTTTATATATGGCAGTAAAGAAAGCGTCACTTCCAGCATGAAAGGGTTCGTGCGTAGGCGTGGTGTTACGAAATTGTTGTACCAGCAGGCCCAAGGTTCGAGCAACACAAGGGGCGCGGCATTTCGTCTATGAAAGTATAGGAATTACGATACAATATAGGGTTGAGAAATTAGTGAAGGGTTGCTACTATTCCCGTTTAAGGGTCATTACCCCTATCACCACCGGGTGTCTTAGATCTTGGTGTTCTTTGTCGTATTAAATGGCACTCAAAGTCAATCTCGGTGATTACGAAAGAATGCATATTGTCTCCCGGTAAGCGATAGTAAGATGTCAAATGGTAAAAGTAATAAGCTAAACATTAATCGAATACAACTTTGAAATATTTTTGTTATCTGGTATGGCTTTGCTGTTACATATTATCATCATTCCCCCATCTACAGAGCTATCTGATCACTGCTTATTTTTGTTTCATGTTGATATTTTATTTTATTTACACAGCATTGTAGTTTCATATAAACAAATATATGTTGCCTCAAACAAAATAGGGAGAAAGATCTTTCTGTGTATAGTGCTTGTAACTTTACGAAGAATGGGCTAAATTTCTTATCATTTTGATGATTCCAAAACCTTGCAGATGCTAGATGCTAGATGATCAACCTTTTCTGATCGATTCCACAACGTTTCTTTCACAATGCAATCGCATGACCATAAACTGGTCTTTAACTTTAAGAATTAAAAACGATATAATTCATAATGTACTTTTATAAAGCCTACATATTATTATCGTATGACGAATAATATCAAATCATGACAAGTGTTATGTTCAGGCGAGCCAGTTATAAAGTTGTATAAATCATTGCTTTCACTTTGATAATATAAACGCAATCCTATATTCTTATGGTGTTGGCCAAGTCTTCCACATTCAGGATATTCACGCGAAGACTCACGTCATCCCCATCCCTACCCCCCCCCCCCCCCCACCCCCTCTCTCTCTCTCTCTCTCTCTCTCTCTCTCTCTCACACGCTTTCTCTACTCTCTCTCTCTCTCTCTCTCACTCCCACCCCTCCCCCACTTTCTTTTTCTTTTCTTTTCTCGCAAAACATCGCACTGTTTACTGTGATTCCACGTTTGCCGGTAGTGACGAACTTTTCCGAATTAACACTTTCGCCCCATGCACCAAGTCCAGCCCTGTATGTTTTCCATGTAAAAGAAAATTGTAGAATGCATCGCGCAAAATAAGTGCATCGTCCTTTTTCCCATTATAAAGAAAGCGATATGATATTAGCCATGATTGTTTGAAAGACAGCCCCATTTCGTAACAGAGTAGCCGACTAGCTGTGTAAAAGTTTTGTTTGATCAGGGAAATATGTAGTTCATTATTAGGTCGACTTTAAAAGTACATAAAGTCGAATCGGAAAATGAATTTGCTGTTGAAACCGATCAAGATTTCCTTAACTTGAACATGACTTCTCAGTAACGGCAAGAGAAAAATCAGTGAGACATTTAGTCATTTTTGCCAGTCAAATAAACTTTCCTATAGAATTAAATTCTGATTTTTAAACAGTTGACTAAAGAAAACATCTCTTATAGACAATTTTTCTCCAATCAGTTTCAATAATAGCCACCGTTAACCGATAATCAATAGCACACTTTTCCCTGTTTTACCCCCTTTTTTTTTAATGTCATGAGATATTATGGAGGATAATCACAAAAATGGTGAATTTGGTAACATATATTTCAGGTTCAAATTTTATACCAAACTCTGTGGTAAACCAAAGTAGATTTTGTACAAATCCTCCTTAATCTATTAATTGAACAAATGTGTGTTTGCCTTCACGAATGTTTCATCACTCCGGCCGTTGTCATTTCATTTTGTGTATCTAATGAACTTTTCATTTCATTGTCACATGATGGTCGAATTATACACTACCTCAATGTTGAAGTCAGTTCTTATAAAACTTGAATTGAGCCAAACAAATTCACCATAATCACTCTTTATGTTTTATGTTTTAATATCCGTAGTAACATGATATAGACACATATGTATGTAAATGAAACAAACAATTGTTGAAATTCATGACTGCAGACAATAAGTCTTCTTATTGGAGAATTGGCTTATCAGACTTAACTACCTGAAGTCAAAATCATTTATTAACAAGAATAAACATCGTTTTGTTAGCTTATTTGGTACCTAAGGCACACCGCAAAACCATCTCCAAACCCATCTGATTTTGGGGTCGTACTGGGTAATGTAATATTTTCGTTCGGTCCGTTGTCGGCCTGGTTTCGGTCTGGTATCGGCCTGGTGTCGGCCTGGTGTCAGCCTGGTGTCGGTCTCGTTGGTCTCCGGAGTCAGTTCGCATTTCGCCGAAGCTAGAGGTTTGCGTATGGTGGTTTAGTTCCAACTTTCAACAACTTGCTGCGGTGGGGTATGTTTTAGTAATTATAAAAGTCGGTATACCCCGATAGTTCATGGTCTTCCTCGTATCAAAAAAGAGAGAGAGAGAGGAAGGGATATGGAACGAGAGAGAGAGAGGGGGAGATGGAGAGGGAGAGAGACCAAAGTATAATTGATATTGCAGGTCTTGGAGGTGAAAATCTTGTCTGAAAAAAAGAAAGGAAAAAAAGAGTGTTTGCTGAGGCATCGAATTGAGGTTCTGAAAAGTACACCCAACCCTGATTGTAGGGAATGGGACTAGGGCATGGATAAAGTGAAGGTATGGTGTGTTAAAAGAGGAATAAGAGATGGAGAGGGGTAGAGAATAGGAGAAAGAGAGAATGAAATGTACATCATACTAAATACTGGAGACAGAGAGGGAGGAGGAGACTAGGAGGAAAGGGGAGAAAAGAGGGAAATAGGGAGTAAGAGAGAAACAGAAAGAAGAGCGAGAATGTAGGACATTCCAAAACGTATTCAAAATTTATTTTAATTCACATGGGTTCTTTTTTCGCTGTTGTTTCGTTATGTTTAGTTGTTTTTTCTCCCTGTGTTTTGTGTGATTTAGATGGGGAATGCAAACGGCAGCGAATTTTCTTTAAATGTTATTTGAATCGGCAACGAATTCCGTCCTCACAGATCTTATGCATTAAACAAGATTCATACAACATAAGAATATACATCGCATTCATCCATGAGATGTACATTATTTTTTATGAGTTGTGTCTGCATGGCGGAAGTTTGCCAGGCTGTGACGCCACAGGTGCCCGGATGTCAATCTGAGCCTATACATGAATGTTGAAGCTATACTCAAGAACGAAACACAACATTAATTCCACTATTTTTCTCGTCAATATTCTACGAAGGATACAAATATCACAACATACACACTGCAAATAAATTAAGCATAAGCATTATCGGGATGTTTGTCAAACGTTTAATGTGCTTGATTATTATGACGTCAACAGCAATCGCATGAATTAGCGGCCCTGAGTATTTTGGCCGCCCTTCTAAGAAAAGCAGCGTTTGCTTTTAATAGCTTATTATATGAGGAGAGATAATAGCAGTACTTCCACTTTTCCAGTAATCAAAACTACAAACATTCTTCCCAATACTTTCTTGGGGTTTAACTTTTCTTTTGAAAGCATGTTCACCAAAGAACTCAAACTTATTATGCATTTCTAATCACGTTGAATTTTTCAATGGAAACGCGATTTCAAAAAATAATCATCAACGTCATGTAAAGAGAATGGTACCGAACGTGGGGAAGTCATTAAAATCGACACAAAGCATTGATTAAGTGTTGACAATGAATATTTAAAAAACGACAAACGATTTCGAGGAAACAAGTGAAGTTTTAATTAAAGAAGTAGGTACCACAACCGCCTAACTGAATGTCTTTGCGATCCAACTATAAATGTTGTATACCATTTCCATCGTTTTTATGTGGCAAATTTTGGTTGTCAAATCAAGTCAGATATTAAACGAATTTGAAAGACGTTTGATGATACCAAAAGTAGTGATACATGAATAGGCCTATTCCTATTTAACGGTTTACAACATTATCGCCAATACCTCCTGGCAGTTTATTTTACAAAGCACGGCCAGGAATAAAATTCATCTTAAAAAATCTCTCTGTGGTTTGGTAAAGTTATAATATGTAATTTGTCAAACAATAATTAAATCACTTGACATAGAACCACTCCTTGACCCTAATAGACTTGAGGAATTTCTGTCGTCACTTCAACACGTTTCTAGATATTGTTCTGCCATTTTAATCACACATTTTTCGCCCTCCCCCCCCCCCCCCCCCCCTCCACCCTCCTTCGTTGCGATACGAACTCGAGTGCCTTTGTTCGGAAACGGAGAAATGGGGTATCTAGGGGAAAAGTCGCATTCTCATGGTAGTTTTGAAATTGTCTGACAAAGTCATTAAGTTTGGATATTGTTATTCCGTCAACACCTCATCATGATCATGCGTACGCAAAGTGCAAAGGAGGGTGGTGTCAAGAAGTTTGACCTGTGTTTAGCGGCCACCTGTCTATAAAGGTCGTTATGCGGTCTTAATATAATAATTGATTATCATTGTTGAAGTGACTTTATTCATTTATTTACATGACTTAACTACCCGTTACATTGCATTCAAGATAGGAGGAACGAGTTTTCACTCCCTCCCTTTATTAGTTAATGTCAGGGTTTTATCTTATTGCCAAGTAATTTCTTTAACTTGAAGAAAGTTTTCATTTTCAAAATCCGAATCAACTAATTGATCGAAAACTATCTGCCTCTCTCTCTTTCTCTCTGTCTAATTGCCTTACTCACTGCCCCCCCCCCTTACTTCTATATCTCTTCATTCTCGCTTTACGTTCCTTGCTTTTGCCGACACTTCCATTGTTCACATCAGACATGTACATAGTCGGACTTTTCTTCATTGACAAAGTTTCTCGTAACTTTTCTTTCCTTTCTTTTGTTTCAATCTCCATCTTTAATTCTTCTTTTGTTAGCTCTCTTCTCCTTTGTAAAAAATCAAACAAAGGGTCTTTACCAGGAGCGCGAGCGGATGTTGTTCTTTTTTCCCCCTCGACAATATAATTTTCCAAAACTGAGTTTTATCTTCATCCAGACCCCCTCCCCACTGGCTTTGACGTCATCAATCCCAGACTCCCTTGCGAACTTCCGGCCATGACAGGCAAGCGCACACCGATGGCGAAACGCGATAAAGAAGAAGAGAAAAATAACCGAACAGAAAACACAAACAGAAAAACAAGACCCAACATTGCGTGCTCACTTCCTCTCTCACTCTATCAAACGTTTTAATCTTGCACGCGAGACACGTTTTAGAAAAGGGCAAGCGGCTATCATCATTCTCTGATACTCTTTTAAAATAAAGTTTGTGAAGAAATAAACCACAAAAAATAAACATTATAAGTAGGCCTATTAAAGTTTCGTAAAACATGTTTTTTTTAAAGCAAAGATTGTGTCTTTCTTTCCTTCCTCTCACCATTGTAATTTTTGGTAATGATCTCCCTCACTCTCTTCTTCTCTTTCTCCTATTTCTCCTCTCTCTCTCTCTCTCTCTCTCTCTCTCTCTTATTGGGTTGCATCCCTCATTTTCTCCACATTCACACTTTCTATTAATGTTCACGGTCTTTCCCTTTCTCGGCAGACTTCTACACTATTTATGTCTCTCTCTCCCTCGCTCTCGCTCACTGTGACAAAGACTTCTATATTTAGACCCATGTCAAAATAAGTAAGATGATAAAAGTTCATCAGGGGTGCGGACTTACCCCCCCCCCCCCTCTCCCCTATCCCTCTCTCTCTCTCTCTCCCTCTCTTTCTCTATCTTCTGTTCTCCACCTCTCCCCTCCTTCTCTCCCTCCTTCTCCCCTCTCTTTATATCTCTTTCTCCTTCTGTCTCTCTTCCTCACTCTCTCTTTACCCTCTCTTGCTGTTTCTCTCTTTTTCTCTCTTTCTCAGACCCCCCCCCCCCCACACCCTATTCCACCCCTCTCTCTCTCTCCCTTCCTCTCACATTTATTCGTGTTACCCCCTTCCCACTTCCTCATGTGTCAGCCCTCATTAGTTCATTCTTGGTATCTTTGTTAATTCGAGTCGGCCGGGTGAATTTTATCTGATCAGGACATCGATGACGAAGATGACGGCGGTCATGTTCTTTCTCAATCCTCATCAGGCTTGTTGTCATTAACGTAATCCGGTGGTCAGCCTGTTGAGAAATTTATTCTAAGACGTTAGAAAAACATAATGTGTTTCGTGATATATTTCCCACAATGCTCTAAAAATGAAAGTGTTAAAATCCCAATTTAAAAGGGTCGGGTACTAAAAGCGCTTTCAAAGTGCATTTACTTTTGATATCGCTGATGTTACCCTAGGTTGAGGGTACTATTTGATGCAAGTTTTGAATATGCACATTTATGTTAGATTGTTATATCTACAGTGGCATATACATCTTTACTGTTTTTTACGCTTTTATCAAATGCAATAATATTCAATTATCTGCCAATAGAGTCAGAGTATAACATGTGCAAAAATAATGTATGTTTACTTTTGTCAATTTAACCGCGTCATCATTTTCTCTCGGTTTGCTTTTAACAAATATACTGTTTAGGATCAAAAGAAAAATACACTACATGAGTTTACACATATATATCTCTCTAAGATTGGTACGAATTCTCCTTCTTATTATTATCAAGCCTGCATGATACATCGATTCTGCATTAAAAAATTAATGAGAGCAATCTCCCGCAGCCTTTCTGTATTTTTGCTAGCTCAGACCGAGTATGATTGATTAATTAACCACCGAAAGATGTCGAATCCATTAGGCGAATGATTAAACCCAAAATGATGCGCTTAATTACTCCAGAAATGGTATTTCTATCATTCCGTATGCGGGCGTCACTTGGTATATTTCACCTAAATTTATGTCAGGTGTATACACCGTTTCTCATAATGTGGGAATGATTTTCTATAACCTTTTCTCTTGAAATGATTGTGACAATATAGTTTGTTCGTGATGGATATAGTTCATATATATCTTCTCAGAACTTCATTGATCAATCTCTATGACTATTTAGATATGAGTTATGAGAAGATATAACATTTAGATATGACATTTATCTACCATAATAAAATAACAAAATCATAATCACGTCATTCAAAAAGGTAAGAAAATATATATCATATTTCAATATTTGTTATTGTATGGGCAACAGTCATGACAGTTTACACGTTTAATACTCACTGGCTCTGCTTCATGTTTAAGATTATTTGACTGTTCTTTATCATTATCGTTATTCGTTAGTACGAGTAGATATTGAAATTCAAAACTACTTTCAGAGTATAATTATGTTGAAGGGAATGTGAGAAACAAATAGCAATTATCTGCTGATGACTTGATGAAGGTTCGGTGTACTTTATGAAAAATGAGGGAACGAATGTGATGAAAGAAGACGATTTCTGCAAATATTAATCTCTCCAAAGTGATTGACGCATTTGTTGCGAAAAAGGTAATCCAACCACTCTGTTTACTAAAATGTGCTGCTACCCTTTTTGCTATTTGCGTTATTATATGAAAGTATTCTCCGGTTTTCAAATTGATGCTTTATTTATGGCGACATAGATCACTTCTTCAGTTGCAAATTTGGAATCTTTTTCAGGTTATTCTATTGAGTTCATTTAGTCATTAACTCAATTAACTTTAAATAATCTTTATTTATGGTGCTTGTATGTGAAATGCAAAATTGTTTGGACATATTTTATTAATGTTTTGATATACATAATAAACGATTGCATCTTATATCATTTTATAAAAAAAGTACAACACTATACCATCCATAGACATTATGATCTACATGTTTGTGGCCTACATAACCATAGCATTAGTTGATTGTACAAGCAGATACCTAAAATAGATACATGTAGCAGTATTGAACACTGTGCTTGTGGCCATTGTTTTGTAAGCTTACCCCCTCCCTTTTCACACCTTACCTCCTATTCACCCCCTTCCTGCCCCCTCAACCCCCGGACACAAAGGTCATTTTGGCGGTAACATTTCCTATGATGTTTAAGGGTCATTTCTTTTGAGAAACGCGAAAGCACCTGATTTGCACTCTTGACCAATGATCGTGCCCGAAGCCCAGCGGTGTATAATAGCACTTAAAGGATGCCGCTCGCCCTATTCATAACAGATACACACGCACACACACGGCGTCACTCGCGAAGTCCTATTGTATTGTGTGTACGGTGCACTGTACCTACCCAACCGGGGACCGTCGCGTGCGAGTTGTGTGTGGATGTGTGTACAGAAAGAATACTCGCACAATCTGTATAAAAACTTTGGCACGCGCGGGGTAAGATACCACAACTTGTTTCTTCGCTCCGCCGAAGCACTCGCCGATTTTCACTCTCACTCTCGTTGACTATCTCGTGCATTCATCGACGAATCAGTGCAGCTTTACGTGGACTAAGACAAGTTTTGTTCTTTGATCATCTTGGTATAAATCACCAAGGTCAATCGCCAAGCCTGGGACTTAATTAAATAATTAATCGACACTTACCGGAGATTTTTCGTGCTTTGGGACAGCCTTTTCTTAGGATTTTGTCGTGCCGAGACTCAACTCAATATTGATGTTGTTTTACCCCTCAATGCCGTGCTTAGCGACGTGTAAGTAAACTCAAATTACATTTAGTTTCGACCAATGACATTGTTCAATATTTTATTCTTATCTCGTATTTATTGCTCCCACGTAATCACGTTTACGTGCGATCTTTTTTACAAACTATTTCGATCCGCACCCTCTTCTACAATTTTGTTATTATCATAGTTACATGAACACGGTGTACGTATATTTGATTTGCCTTCGTTATACACGTTGAATTATTTCAAAATACTTTATAACATTTCTCTCGATCTTGACATCTTGCGGAACTTTTCCTTACTTGGCCAAATAATCAAAAGAAACATTTGTTGTTGCAAATTGTTCTCTTTTTCAATATGTATGAGCACTAACATTAATTTGATATGTCTTGTCATGATTAACTTTTTTTGCCATAGACTCTACAAGTTTTCAAACCGTTATTGTTTCATTTTATAAATGTGTGGTGTATATAAATGTATACCATCCCTAGTTTGAAATCTGTTAATGCTTTTTCGTGCCGAGAAAATGTTAGCTGCTTATTTTCGCTGTAATCAATAGGCAATAGCAATCGAGCAATTATAATCGAGGACCAATTCTTTCTTTCTACTTTTTATTTTAATATACTAGTATTATGTATACGCTTCATATATTAAGCGCGACATATATATTCCAGGAACACATATACACTCTTTCCTTGTCGCGAAAATCAATCGCCGAAGTCTCGTCTGTATATACCCCGATCTGCTATATGCATTAGAAAGTGTAATTTGCTGTCGAGTATTTCAATTTTCAGATCGCGACTTGCCAATCCCATAAGTCGTACGGATTTTGTGCATAGCACGATAGGGCTATCGCGCTTGGATTACCAATACGGGTGATGACAAAAATGATTACTTTTTTTCTCACCCCAAAACACCAGAAATAATACACAAATATCGGCAAATTATAGATTCTCGACTCATGCCGCACAATTGATTGTTTTCACAGCATATATTACAATTTGATAGCTTGTATTTATCGCGTTTTAATGGTTTGAGAATTAAGTTTTGCTGCTCTAAATTATATACATGTACAAAGCAATGCATTTGCCAGAAGTAGTTACTATGTAATATTCACTTTACGGGGGTGTAATAAACATTTATCAATTATTGACTGTATTTAACATGATTAACATATTCCAATGAAGGATGTTTATGACTTATAATATTACAAAATCAATAATATTCATATCCTATTTAGGGAACAAAATTACGTCACATAAAGTTACAAATTTATTTGTGTAGATTTTTCATTGTTTCAAATTTCGAGTATATTACGATACAAATTTCAAACATTATTCTGTTCGGCAATAAAGTACAAGTCATGTTCTTAGCTATAATATAGTACAGAGATGTATAAAGTTCAAATATACAGTAGTAGGAGTAACACGAGTCTCTTCCAAATATAATATTTCACTTCAATCTCATTCATTTCAAATTCTAGCTATTTCGAGGAGAGAGACATAAATGCATATCATGTTTCCCCCGCGTCTGTGTACGATTAGTTTGAAATCATTTCTAGTTTTCCTCGCAATCCGTCTAAACTTCTTTGACACATACGGGGGCTGTGGCGTGAGAGAAAGATAAAAAAAAATGAGTAGTAATTATATGGAAATGTCACATCATTATAGGGTGTTTAGCTACACATCCACCCCGGGAAAATTCCATAACTAGTTATGCATCTTATAACTATAACTTGCACACTAACACACAATGTTAAATATGTCCCTTTCCTATAATTGTCATAGGGATATTATGATGGGCATTCCCCTATTAATGTACCAAATCCTGTTAAAATTCATAATTATTGAGTATTATACCTTACTTTTGATTCATATTTCTTTTTAAAATCAGCAAATGATAAAGCATTAACAATTCACTTGGAAGTATTCCATTAGTTATAGGTACTCCCCATTTTTCAGAAATTATATCGGTCTTTTATTTTTAACTGTACGCTATCAAGTTATATTATTGCCAGTCATGTTGTTTCAATAATGTCAAATAATGTCCCCAACCCACAGTTGAGCTTGTAAATTACACTGTCTGTAACTTACAAGTATATTGTCAATGACCAGTTGCTGAAAAATACACCGCGATATGAAAGTTAAACAGTTGTTTTACGCATAAGATTTAGCCTTTTTGATGTCGATAAGTGACCGGCCAGATTAGTTTGCAAGGCCATAGCGCAATAAACCAGTGGCTCTATTGCAGGCTATTTGGAAGGGCATTAGGGAATTGTCTGTCGTAATTTTTCCAACTGACCATTTGTGTCGGTTGTAAAACATAGTTTAGGCGCACAACTGAAGACCCATTGAAACACATAAGTGCAAAAATGAACAGTTGTAAAACATACATGCACAACTGTTCTATTTTATAATTCATTATGATTATGTTTCCCTTCTATATGGAACATACCCATCGACTGGTCACAATTGGACAATTGATTATCCTTTTTTTGTTGAAGTATAATAAATAATTTTTCAATGAGCGTATATTAGAACTGGAAGTATTTAAAGTAATAGCAGTAGTGGTAGTGGCAGTAGTTGTACTATGATGATCAATAATGATGTACAGAATTATCGTAATCAGTGTTTCTCTGCGTATATTTGTCTGTATTATCCTGAATGTATGTCTGCTATTGGGTTTATTTTCGGCTACAAAGGAAGCTTAGATCGTCATCGCCAATCCACTTCCTCTCCGATTTATGCCCCCTCCTACCACAGGCACTGCCACCCCCCCCCCCTCACCCATCATCTTTCCCCTTCCTCTGTAGGGCTACTTCCTCTTTATACAGAGTTCTCTGCTCAGACAGGTCGTTTTCCTTTTTCTATCTATATTCATTCCTTCATTCGTTCCAAATCATTTACATTACATTCATATTTTCACACACTCTCTCTCTCTTTGTTGTCTCTCTATACTGTTCATGATATTCTCTCTACATTATATCCCCTTTCATTCATATTTGTATGCGTACAGTTTTGCATTTCTGTCAATATCTCTCTTTCTCTCTTTCTCGCTCTCAAACTGTCTCTTCTTTCTCTCTCCCTCTCTCTCTCACATTCACTCTCTTTCCCCTATCTGTCCAGTTCACATTCACTCTTATATTCTTCCTTTCTATGTCATCTTTTAGTAAAGTTTCTATCACATAATTTCCACCTATCTGTGTCTCTTCATATCTCCCTCTCTCTATTCTTTCCTTTATCTATTTCTTTGTATTTCTCACTCCCTGCCTTTTTTTTGCCCCCCCCCCACCCCATCCCTTCTCTGTCTCTCTCTTTCTTTACCCTTCTCAATAGCAGTGTTCATCCACCAACAATACACCAACCAATCTTTCACTATTTCAAGCAACTTCCTGTCCCTTATTCCCCGATCTAGCCGGTTCCAAGTTCACGACAGGTCACGATATGTTTCCACTTTTTTTACTGGGTTTACTCGAAAAATCGGCCTTTATAATACCCCCTGTACAAACCTGTATGTTCCTGCAGGTCTCATTAAATTAAACAAACGTACATGTAGCCGTGTAGTTCCATTTCATTCCTTTTAAAACTGTTTCCATCACCTGTCTATCAAAACAAAATAATGTGCACAGAGACACTTAGTTCAATTTCAGGCCAAATCCTAATTAAGTTTAATCTTCAATAGATATTCCAATCACATTTTGAGACTACTATACATTGAAATATTTTCAGGGCTTTTGCTGGACAAGATTTTATGTGATCAATGGCAACCGCTATCGTTTGAACTTTGTTAACTATTCATTGTGCAATATTGGTTACGCAATTTCATATGAACTATTGACATTGAATAATAATAGACCAATGCAATATTAAAAATGCCACATTGTTGAATATAAACGTATCTGTGCGCCAAATCCTTTTCTCACTCCGTCAATGGAATGCCAAATCATTGGCGACAGACCTATGTCAATCTGCTCCTCCAATCACTTAGCTAAAATGCCCACAATGCGATCTTGCTTTCCATACTCCATTTGCTGTGCTCGACTCACCGGAAATTTCGATACCAGTTGGCGTCTCATATCAATGTTGCACCAGTAATGAACTGAGGCAGTTCGTAAGGCTATGCACAGTATGTTGATGTATTTTACACGATGTGATTTGAATGGAAAACTGTCACAGATGAACTGTAGGTAATATTTTATAGCTGTTGATACCTCCGAATGACGGATGTGTCACACGCGCAATCTGCGGTTAAGAGATGTTTGTAGTAGTAGATTGTGTTATGTATTGTATTGTCTGTTTGTTTGTTTCATGTATTGTTTTGTAATGATTATATGCGTATGTTGACAACTCCTTAAGCAAGTGCAGCAACATCAGACGAAGTGCTTGTAGTGTTTGGTCTTACTCAAAACACCTTTCACCTTTACTAAAACTCAATATCCTTTTTAAATTGGAATACAAATCAAAGAATAAAACTATACACTATCCTGCTTCAAACTAGCGTGCTGCGAACCAGGGGGTGTTTCACAAAGATCCTCCAATATTTTAGACTTTTTCATGAATTCCACATCAATTAAAACTAAGAGAATATGATTGATTTGAATCAACATTTTATGCCTTTTGATATAACTTTTACCAAATAGTATCAAAGATGCTAACGGCTTTCAATGATGGTTAAGTCCAACTTAGAGATAAGTTCAACTTAGGATCTTTGTGAAACACCCACTAATATACTATCCCTGTTGAAGACTTTCTCTCCCTGCACTAACTGTTACTATTAGTAACTACCATGGACCTACCACATGGTAACTACTATCATACAAGGTGATTGAGTCATGCTTGGCTTTAATCCTAACAACAACCACAGGTCATAGAAGGGGGTTCTTCCCCGATATGATTCCTCTAGCTGATATCTAATCTCCCTTGTTCAGGTTGGCAAGGCAACAAAGTCGCGGCTTTTTGGAAAGCGCTCAAAGATATTTAACGAAGCACCAAGTTCACAATGACCAACACTATCACGTGTGTCGTGTTTGGTATGTACAGCGACAGTACTGTGTAATTTGTGGATATTGATACATTTTTTGGATGATTTACTGATGGCTTTCTTTTCCTTTCTCTCTTCCATTTACAGATCCCAGCCAGAACAAAGATATGATCCCCCTCACCACGCCCTCAACGCCGAACCCCACGCCCCTGGGTCCACCTACCGGAGCCACGACCACCACCACAACCCTCAAACCGGCCCTAGACTCCCCGCTCACCGACCGCAACATGGACACCTCCACACCGGGCCTCATGGGCGGTGGCAGCAGTGGGATACACAAAGCCGAGCAGGACTCGACCAACAACAACGCCGGCGCCAACGGCAAGGGCAGTGACGACGTCAAGTCACCGCTGGGCGATCCCAAGGATGACGACAAGAACGACAGCGATGCCAAGAGGAAGAAGAGGAGAAATAGGACGACGTTCACCAGCTATCAACTTGAGGAGATGGAGAAGGTACGAGTTTCCTTTCTGTTTAAAAATCTCATTTTCCATCAAGAAACTTGGTAATTCATCTGTGTTGCTAAGTTCTGATTGTTATTACTAAGTCCCATTATTATTACTGTCCTATAAGTATTAGCAAAAAGCCACGAAAAGATAACTGTATATACCATGATAGCAATAATGATAATGTTTGTAGTGATTTTTCATACTACTTCAACATTTTCATAAAGTTATGTCAGGTGTCTAATTTCTATAACATTGTTTGTGTACCGCAATTCCGACTTGTCATTTGCAGCATGTTGATAACGAATCTCTTTTCTGTTATTTCAGGTATTTCAAAGAACGCACTATCCCGATGTGTACTGCAGAGAACAACTCGCCCTCAGATGCGACCTCACAGAGGCACGAGTCCAGGTAAGACGACGTCACATACTACCTATTATTACGTCACAATGTGTGTTTGTCTTGTTGTTGTCGAGGATGGACGAGCACAGGTGAATGGTAAATGGTGCACGCTGTTGTTTCCTCCACCAAGCGAATCTCAATTACTGTGCTAATGGAGATTGATGACGAGTGTGCAATGAACGAGCAATTCATTTAGTTTGTAGACCGCGTGTGCGCGCTGTTTGCTAGACACTAAAGTAGATAGGCCTCTCATTAAAACCAAAACAACAACAAAACAATAGCAGAGCATTGTATTGGTTTATAATTGTAGTAAGGGTGACTTACAGCATCGCCTTTTATATTGCTAGTTAAAAGAGATATTTTCTTCGCCTCGTTTTCTCGCCTTTGTTTTTAGAGAGGGAGGAGAAAGGAGAATAAAAAAAAACAAGTTTGAGCGCGAGTCGGATATCGTGCAAATTGAAGATAACCCCTTCTCCCCTAAACACCGGCGGTTAGAGATATCTACTTCCGCCCTTTCCCCCTCACGGGGTCACAGAGGTCAAATCCTAAGTGATGCGCTATGGAGTGCCCCATATGATATTTTGATTATAAAATAGATTTGTACAACCGAGCAGAAAAATGTTACTATAAATTCAAGAAAATCACTAGCAAATTTCTCTCAGGGAGTTATAATTTCTTTGGAAAAGGTGCCATTTCATTAGGTACATAATGAAAGTACATAAAACGATAAAATATCAATAAGTATTTATACCTATCTGAATTTAAAACACTTAGAGCCAGTGACTTCCATGAAACCAAATATAAATTTAGTAATAATACTTTATAAAATGTAATGAAAGGGTATTTTCGGATTGTTTAGGAGAAGGACAGACTACTAAAGTATCCACAGACTTCGTATTGCGATTCTTAGTGAGTTTTAGGGTGGAGTAAAGTGCAAACCTTATAGATATCAGAATCTAAAATAGGCAGGAGATAACTCTCAGTCAGTGTTTAGTCTGTCCTTATTGAGAGATACATGTAGATAGCTAGCTGTACCCGAACTCGGTGATACTGAGGCTTTTCAACAGGTGCCGCACTTCCTGCCTAGCCGCCCCAACGGGTCCTCCTCACAGGAAAAAGGGGGCAAGTGATGTACCCTCTAGGGGGCAGGGGAGGGCTCCCACGGGCCCCACCCGAGCGTACAAGCAAGGCGCGATCGAAAGGGAAGCTGATGACTATCTTAAAAGTTTGTTTGTTAACAAGTGAATTAAATGGAAAGTAAGCAATCAGACGGTGCTAGAGATAGGAAACTAAACTAACTATACAACTCA
Source organism: Strongylocentrotus droebachiensis (assembly GCA_035222895.1). NCBI lineage: Eukaryota > Metazoa > Echinodermata > Echinoidea > Camarodonta > Strongylocentrotidae > Strongylocentrotus > Strongylocentrotus droebachiensis. The sequence continues at coordinate 76,420 of JAVYIG010006913.1, forward strand.
ATATACAAGGTTCAATCGTTGTATTATTTTAAGCATGTTTCCCACTGAAGGAAAAACAAAAATCAGAATTGTGGAAATTTAAAGATATTGAATATAAACACGTGAATGAAAAATATTACAGGCAAATTGTTTGCTTTATATCACTTCTATCAAAAGCTTCGTAAGTTTCGTTTTCACCGACAAATATAGTAAAATGATCCTCTCGATAGTCCACCCCCCCCCCCCCCCCTCCCCCACTCACCGGGAATCTCCCTCAACCTCTCATGTCCCATCTCCAAGTTAAAAAGTTTAGCGGTTGCAAAGAGATTACGGGCTTGTAAGCCTGTTTTTCCTCCTCAGATGATATTAGCACGCGAAGTTTAACTTAATATTTTGAACGTATGTCACGATCAGAAACAAAGGCACCATTAGGAAAAACATGTCTCCGATTTTAAACAGAATGAATATCCTAAACATGATCAATATCTCGATCAAAAGAAGAGGAAAGCACATTCTACCGAGTAATACAATTTAAAGGCACACTGTCCTACTTGTAGCTACTTGCTCCCTCTATATAGAAAACTTCCCAAATCGGTGCCTGTTGGTCCCCCATGATCCTCTTTTTCTTATGTTAAATGAGAGCTGAGTTAATGAGATAGCCACCTGTCACAGTGACCTCGATGGCTCGCTGTGTGGTCTAATCCCTTCTAGCTGCAGTAGTAACGCCTACCTTTAAGATATCGACAATTGAAGGGAAGGTTGAGTTCGGGTAAAGATGAAAAACAAATTGAGCTTTTTCATTATCAATTTGGAAGAATGTTATAGTAGAAAGTTTCCCGAAATAAAAAGCGATTGCTCTAAAAAGCCCTTACATATAGACATGTATTCTGAAAATGCTTAACCAAACAAAAATATTTGTGTGCATTCCCATTATATGCATTTCTGGGGGCAATTCTATATTCTATTAATTGCTACCAACAAGTTTCTGTAATGTTATAGCATGCAATACCAGAGATCTTCTTTATATTTGAAGACGTTGCATAGTGTATAGGAATTCACTATATGACGGTGATTAAGTGATGAATTATCCCCTCCTCCCCTACCCTCCCCCACCCCACGAAAGGTGTATCCATTGTCTATAGCATTGGGCATGTGTCCAGATATGTTACGTAATATTTCCGTGGTCACTTCTTCTCCTTCCCTTGGTGCATCACGCGTCACAAACAGGACGTGACCAAAGGAGCGCCCCCTAAAGAAATTCAAGGTACGAACCACAAAAAAGGAGGGAACCCGTCAAAAACATGCAAAACAAGCCTCAAAGCTCCTCTTTATATTAAATTATCTATAATTAGAAGAAACAAAAATGCGCTGAAAAGAATCTCCAAAATATCGTTATAAAGTTGTACTTATTGAGCAAAAACGATGCAAAGGTTTGCAATTTCATTAGTAATTAGTACGAACTACTTTATTCGACAATGCTCCTGCACTGCCGGGGTTTCTTTTGTTCGGGGTTTCTTTTGGTTATAATTGCTGTTTGAATTGTCTACCAGTATTAGTAGTAGAAATAGTAATTGTATAATATGGACTTTGCATATGCCATAATACGTTCGAGGGCATGCAGTTATGAAACGCAATTCTATGTGAACTTCTCACCATATTCCCCAATCGAAAATGCTTAGGATTTAATTTCACACCTAAGTTCGTGGATAGCCGAAATAGGGGAAAGTGACTTTGTTTCTAAATACTTTCGTTGCATCAACATTTTACAACCTGGCATACTGAATATTCTACCCTGATAAAGATCATCGAAATCTCAACACAAGAGTCACTCGTTTGTGGGGCAATCGGAACAGATTCCTGAAGGAAATTTGCAGATACTTGATAGCGCTAGTTTTTGCCCCCAAGGCATTCTACAAAAAAAATCTAGAATAATGCAAATTTCTATACTTTGCACATAGGTAACAGTAGAGAGTCTGCTCCCATGTTCACCGGGTTCATTTAAAGATTCAGGCGATTATTTTAAGACGCGCGAACTGTGATGGACCTTTTTGTCTTCTTTTTTGATACGATCTTGACGGCTTGATACAATGCCAGAATATTATGATCATCATTATGTTAGATATATTCTTCTTGGTATGAGGTACATTGTGATTTTATTTTTCACTTATCTTTTCTGGCTTGCCGTTATCCCTTTAATCAAGGCCATGACCGGTCATAGACACCTGCATACATCTCTCAAACTCAACAAAATTAGATTTTGAATGAGCTTTTACTTATTGTATTGCGTTAGCAATGTAAATATACGCTTTAATGATATCATTTGACGTTTGTTGGGTTCAATATTTTACTCTCGTATATCGGGCATTCGAGGAAGCTATTTGGTGAAATTGTTTCCATTTAGGAAATATTTAGGGCTAAAATCGGAAACAATTCACAAGGGATTACTTCCTTTTCATCTAAATGGGGTCAAACCCATTTTATTTCCGCATTAAAAAGGAAAGGCTGTCTGTTATTTTTCTCCGATAAAAATACATATGGGAAGAAAAAAAACTATTGTGCTGTTTCTGTCACGGTTTGAATTAATCTATTGTGGTAAATAACAGACACACCGAAAATGAAATTAAAAATTTAAATTGATAATAATTCTATTTATTTTCATCATGATTATGTTGATTTCATAGACCATTAAGTTAGTCATGCAGGCAAAAATTATTCAGATCTCATTTTTTTTTTTACTACGTTCCATGCCTCATGTAGGCCTATAGTCGAAACACTGAATATTATTGGAAATAGTAGCATAGAGGTAATCCATGCTTAAGAAATTGAACTCATTTTCAACTACTGGTCTTAAGTCACAGTAATTGATACGTGTCCTGCTAAATGCCTATATATACGTCTAAGGAAACATAAGCCGCACTTTTGGCGCGTAATTATGCGCGGGAAAACAGTCAAGACTGTTTGTACAAGAAATGAACAACAGTATCGTCTGCGATGTGTGTTTGGTTGGGGGGACAAGTCAAGAGATTTTTGAGATATTAATACATATTTCCGGTATAGGTGTCCTTGGGGGCTTCCTCCGATCAAATTTAGATTAACGATGGAAAACAGAGGGGGATTAATAATCAACAATTAAATTTTACAATTCACACATCGGGTATACTATCGTGTGCATATTCGGATTATGTATTTTGCCTGATTATGTAATTATACTATTCTTACATGCCAATAGTTGACACATGAAATTTACTACGTTTATTCTTCTGGTGATGTTATTAGGCCTATAATTTACCAGTTTATTTAATATTATGAATAGCCTATATACGAATACAGTGTCAATTGGAGCGTTAAGCTTTGTAGGTCTATGTTATTAGAGGCAGACATAAACTTTGTAGACCATTTTCAAACCTCTATTATGATGATTACAACCTACATCCTAAATGCCATCAAATCATCCGTGTCAATTCATATCAACTTCTTCCTTCTTCAATCCAGCAAACATAACACTTCCTAATTCCCTTCGCTGATTCGTTTCACATTACCCTGGCATACACATAGGCCTATGCATTTTAATGGATCGATCAGGAGCAGCGAATTAGATGTTATGACGCTATCAGAGCGCGCGGAATGTTGATTTGTTTGTTTGTTGTTTTCTCGCGCGCGCGAGCTATGGTTGCCCCTCTAAAGAATGTAACAAACGATTTGACACGGGTTCTTTCTTTTACTACGACTACAATGCCAGAATGACAGATATGCGGCAACAAACATTGACTGCGAGAACAAACTATTCGGGGGAGGGGTCACAAGTAGCCACTGCCCCCACCCCCATAATGACACTTGTCCCAGGCACTTGTGCGTAAGACCTTTGTGACTTTGTTCCATGTCATTCCCTTGTTTCTAAACGAGAATAAACTTTTCGTCTAGTGGTTGCAAATAGCCAATTCCCCACCCCGTAATAATACGTAGCTCCGTATTATAAGACCATTCATAAATATGCATTTTACATTTTGTAACTTTGCATAATATAATCGTTTTACCTATGAAAAAAAAACTCAAATTGAAATAATTATTCCCCTTCAACTATTCGTGTGGGCCCAGATAAATCTCTCTTTTGGTTCTCTTTATGTCATCCTTTTATCTCTCTTCTTCTTTCACCGACATTCAGTGCTATTAATACTTGGAAAAAAGCGATTGATATTGCTTAACAGATCCTTGTGCAATAGGAACTATTAAATCAAATGTAAATTCAACTTGATGTTGATCAGAGCAATAAATATGCTCCTTCAATTACGCATTGTCGGAATGTCGATGAGTATTTCTTCTCAGCGCTAAGCAAAAACCAAAGCTAAAACGAGGATGATAGGACTGCTTGAAGAAAGTACTCGTGGCCCTTGCCGATGAGAGAGAGAGAGAGAAAAAAAATGATATCATCTTGATATTTTTCCTTACCGGCGGATGTATTTTCCGTCTGCTTTTTATGCATACACTTCGTCATACGCGGCGAAAAACGGGGCAAAGAGTGTGAGGTTTAATGCGTTTAGCAGAGGCGCGACTATCAGCTCCCCGACAGCGGCTCCCCAGTCGCTTTCCCCGCCCAAAGTTACCCGGCCGTTGCATGGAAGGGAACAACCCCTTTTCTCTACTTTTCCATGACTCGGCGGCGGGTCGGCAAGCTGGCTTCAAAATAATATACATTGTAATGTCGTTTACACATGTTTGTACTATGTGAGACTGGTGACGAGAACTCGAGGGAAAGAGGGGATGAAATAAGAAGGAAAGGAAGGAAGAAGCAAAAGTGCAGCCGTGGCTTTTTCATTCATCACATTTTCGCTCTTAGTCCCTCATGTAGGAAAAACAAGTGGGGTATAAATTCGTCGTCTCCCCGCCATACTCATAAGGGGAGATTGTGTGATGCTTTAGCACATGTTCGACCTTTTCTGCACATGCGTAAGGGGGTGATAAATGTCTTAATGAACTTTCGATGGGGATCGTGTCTTAAAACATGGAACCGATTTGCACTTTGGTGAAGGTCAAATCTAATAATCTTGATTAACTAGGCTAAATAAAGCAGTTTAAATATATAAAAATGGGACAATAGCAATCAGTTTCTAAATCTTACCACTATCAAGATCAGGAACATCATTCATTCAAAATCAATACAATTAAATAAATTGATGAAGCTTATAATATGGCAGAGTAATGCATATAAATGTTAGTTCTGTTTCTTGGGGGGGGGGCGGGGGTCCATAACTAATTTTTTGAAAAATCGAAATAAAAAGAAATCTCACACACGCCTCAAGGTCAATGAACATATTTGAGCTATCAATTTCAAGCCTAAGTAGGGCATACACATGTAAGGGGGTATCTTCAGGGTTAGGAATAGGGGGATAAATAGGAAAGTGTTCGGAGATGACATTGGTACAGCGGTATACCACATGTGCGTGAGACGTGGTATGATGTGCTGTATACGCAGTAGTCTGGCTACCTTGTCGTCTATACTAATTAATGTCTATGGTTTTACTTTCCATTTAAACTGCACCAGACAGTCATAAACAACAACAAATTATTGACGTTTTTGGTAGACGAAATGGGATTTTGCGAGGACGTAGAGACTAAATGGAAAGTGAAAAAGTAGTTGGACAGTTTTTAGTTTGGCGTCAGAATCGGATTTGCGGTTAGGGTTGTAATAGGGAATTGGGGATGGAGATTTCGAAATTTAATTGCCATACTGTAATTTTCATGGGTTATACTAAAAAGATAAGGAATTGATCTGGAGGCAAATGGCTCCTCTTTAAAAAAAAGTAAAGGATTAAAGCTTATCTGCCATAGTTTACAGGAGGGATTAGAGCGCCCTGCAAGGTCACTGGACAGGTGGTTATCTCATCAACTCAGCTCTCAGTTAACATAAGAAAAAGAGGATCATGGGGGACCAGTGGTCACCGATTAGGCATTGTTTGTTGTAAGAGGGCGCAAGAAGCTACAAGTAGTGCAGTGGGCCTTTAAGTGGTCTCATTATGTACACTGTTCTGAATGATATGAAGTTGGTTGAATAGTGGAAGATTGTAAAGTCGGAACGATTATTGAAATATAAATGAGTATGTCTAGAGTCGAAATATTTGGGCTGAGAGGTGACGAAAGCAACATTCCGTGGGTCACTGCGGCCGATTAAGGCCGGATTAGATGTAAATTGGAAAAAGAAACATGGTCATTCATGGAAATTATACTTCAAGAAAACCTTATCCTTGAATGTACATTTCTTATCCCTCTCCCAATAAACCTTTCCGCGCTAACTTAGCGTACGAGACATTGAATAGTATAGGCGCAGTTTGAGAGTGTGCGTTGTAAAGTCGCGCGGTGCTATATGCCGACATCGCGCGGACGCACTGCGTCCATCGGTCGCCGCCTATACAGGACCGGGCAAGCCGCGCCGAGTAGCTGAGTGATGCCGACCTTGAATGGCGCGCGGTACTACTAAAGCGATGCGGGATCCCTTTGCTGTGTGCCGCCCCAGCGCCGGGGATGATCCTGGGCAACCGTAGCGTAAACCCCCAAAAGGCAACATCGGCGCTTGGGCATGATGGCAGGAAAAGTGAAAGGAAAACATCGGGGAGATTCTCCCAGGTCCCTGATGTTTTGATTAGTGGCAGATACCGAGACAAGCGTTAAAGTCGGGATCAGTGCAAAGGGAAAGTATCAGAAATAGGTCAAAGATAGAAGAACAGACACGATATTTAGGCATAAAACTATTGCCCAAATTTGCTTACTATCTTCGAACATTACTCGTAAACTGTGTATGCAACTACAACACACTATATAACTGGACCATACACCCAAAACTCATATAAAAAAGGCAACAAGTTATGTAAGATTTTGTAATCACATTTCGGTTAAAGAAAATGATAGTTACAATGCTAGAATACGGTTCTGAGCCCTTTATTTTACACTGCCCCCTCAACCCCACCGCAGTCTTCCCCAAGGGACATCACCCACCAAAAAACCATCAATTGATATATTTCTGATGCATTTCTTTACAAGCGCTGAACTAATCCCAAATGTCGCCGCCTCTGCAAAAGGGCTGGATTTAGTCAGCTTTGAGCTGGACCGGGGTTAGATCTATAAAAAGCAAAAATAAAGCAACGTGGCGCGAGACCTTTTATGACGGCTGTCCATGGCGAGGGAGATATCCAGAATCTTTTTGATATTATCCCTAGGATTTGTGCCGAAAAATAAGAAAGAGTGAAAAGAGTTTACCCGACTATTTACATGGTTAATTAGTACAAGGGACCTACTCGAGTGCTGGTATTAGGTTTCGAAATGGTTCGGTACACTTGACAGACATGATATCCATGTCAACATGATATCTTCCTACCCCCCCCCCCCTTCCCTTCTTTCACCCCTATCTTGCTCTCTCCTCTTTACTGATGCATCCCCATACTATTCTCACTTTCCGTCTATCCATCGCTCCAGCTTTGTACTCTTTATCAACAAAAGACAACTATCTATAACTTTATCTTTAGCGATTGATACGTTGTCTTTTATTTTTTCACCCCGCCACCAATTTTATTCAATTATTTTTCCACTTCTCCCCCTCCTTCTCTTTCTCTCCCTGTCTTATCAATATCATCCTTTACTAAACCCTCTCTCATTCCTCCACCTCTCTGTCTTGCACTTGATGTCCTTTCCTACTCTTCCTATCTTCTTCTCCTCTCTCTATCCTTCTTTCTTTCTCTCTCTCTTTCTCTCTTTCTCCCTCTTTGCATATCTCCCACTTACTATCCCCCTCTTCCGTGTCTCTGCCTCAGTGTAGTGAGTTCAGAAACTGTGTCATTCGGTTTGAATTTCATATTTCAACGCTCGGATCATCGAGCTGAAAGCCGCGGTTCTGAGATCCAAGTCGGGATAGACGCCACTTCTGAAATCTACACTTGTGGCATTTAAAAACTGCAAAAGAAGTGCGTCTAACCCCAAGCAATCTTCAACTTATTGACCCCCCCCCCTCTCTCTCTCTTTATATCTCGTTCTAACTTTCTCTCTCACTCTCACTAAAGTCCCAGCTGTAAACTTTCTTAAAACTTGAACCTTGTTAGAGCTACACGAAAAAAAAATGAAGTCGCAGATTTTACACAAAATAATGTCCGTTGTTTCGCATAAAAATGGGGGCGCAGGCGACTAAGACCAACGCATGTTTTATACATACATATAATATAATTACATTTTTTGTAGATCGCATGATACTTTAAAGATAACATATTGTTTACCTCTTGCTTTCTTCGTTTAATCTTGAAAGTTATCTCTCCCCGAAGTTCAAAAATATCATCATGTTTTTTTTGGTCCGAAATATGAAATGGAAGTTATTCTTTCTGTTTCCTATTCATTGGGGAAATCAGACGCGATCGGGTTTAATATGGCAGAAAATTTCTGATCAACTTTTAGGCGGGTCGCGTTGCACCCTGGGAAATTTCGCTAACGAACCGCGTAATTGGCTCTTGGACACGTAAGGCGGCTCTAGACGTGTTCGTCCAGTCTCATCCTTAAATCCGATCTCATTGCGCAGCATTAGCAATCGTGTTATTGGTCATGCGAGCCGATGACGTAGCGTCTGGGGTGGCGAGCCTGTCATGGCTGGGTATAGGATTGCGAGTGCTCAAACAATTTTCATTTCGCATTTTGAAGGATTTGGCGCGCTCACCGGGTGGCTTTAAACAGTGATCACCGTGCAATAGTAGTCTTTTCTCCACTTAAACCCCTTTAAATATTCATCTACAAAATAACCATGACAATACAAATGTTTAGCGGCTAGGCAAGAAGCTACGAGCAAGTTTCATTTGTAATGCCTTTTGACACGGCTCACGTATATACCGAAACGATGACGATTGTCACATCCTCCCTTTTTCCAGTAATGTCTATGGTGCATGTTCATGTCGTCTGCACGCCAAGATTCCGATGCATGCCCCTCCAACATGTCGACCAAAAGAGACACACTCAAACTCACGAAACCACGAATTTAACCCCTCCCGTTTGGCCCCCTCACCTTGCCGTTGCCTTGTACATGGCGTTCACCCCTCTCCGGGGCGGAAGGGGGTAAACCGACGTGACTTCTTTTGTAGTTGGATTATTGTTTTTATTTATAACTCCGTCTGAAATCAACAACTTCCCGTTTGCCAGCCGCTGTCTGTCTCTCCGTCCTCTATGTAAAAGATTATCGCAGAGCTGGTTCTCATCCGTTGGCGAGATTATGCCAAACATTGGGCGAGATTTATCCCAAAGAACTGTCATTAATAGCCCAAAATACGCGGTCATTGGGGTCATAATGTTGCTACACAATGGTTGATGTTTGGACGATCTCAAAAAGCCCAATTATTAATTATTATATACAAATAAACATTGTCGTATGTCACGGAGGGCACGCATATTCCGAAACAAACGCGTGTGTACTGCCTGGATATGCATTTAATATCAACAATCATTATATTTCAATTCAGCTCGGGTGAGTGAATACACATTGAGTGTTTATACACTGCCCGGGGATGTTCTGCTATTTACACAGGCAATGCATAGGGATGGGGCCGCATAGGATAGTACATTTTGAGCAAGTGGGTTTGAATGGCAATAGTCATGATAGTAATGTATTCGGTCATTATATTGGTTCAAATTTGTTATTCATGATTTATTTTTGAAATATTTTATTAGCGAAAGTTATATCAAGTAAATAGTATAGATATTGACTGCTATGAGAGGCATAGGTTTCTATAGGCTCAGGGGGACGTTACATCCTGTTATTTCGGTGTATAATACTTATGTACGTATATACCGTGTCATTAGGTTCTATAGGCATTCATGTTGCGGGTTTTTGTATCAGTAGCCATGCCACTATTATTACAGGACAGATACTATACTAGTGTGTATAAGATAACAGGCAGAATAGGTAAGGAAATTCAGCTTTATTCACTAAGTTTAAACTTAAAACCGAAACTTCAGTTGGTTTTAGAACAAAGCGAATCGATCGGTTTAGGCAGTGGGGGGGGGGGGGGGGCTTAGGGGAAAGAGGGGCGAAAAGTGCATTAAACCACCGTAGAGTACAAGTGTAATATGATAAAGGGGGCTTGATGAAAACAAACGTGCTTGAATATAATAGCCCTTCGAGCACAAACACAGAAATATGAAAAAAGAAAACACCGCCAACCAAAGCAGCTAAAAGAAAGAAAAAATGACAGCGAGTGAAATACACACGATAAAAACATTGGAATAATTTTTTGGTATGCGTACCGGCGAGTGAACTCAATGGAGACGGGTCGAGAGAGCTAGGAAAGAGGGAAGAATTGGGGTGTGTAGATTACTTGTATATTTCATATCGCGAAAGTATATTTCATAAAATATTTGTGCGTTGCTGGGCCCACCGACCATGTCTCTCGCAGTTGGAGGGCAGGGGCAGTTATTTACGGGTTGGCTTGCTCGTTTCAAACGCGCAGCGGGGAGCGCGCGAAAGTCAAAAACACGACAAGAAAAAGGGGAAAGTTGTTGTAGACGAAGAAAGAAAAGGAATTTAACAAAAATGAGAAAGTTGACATCGTAGCTAAGGTCATAAAAGTACAAGTGATTGCACTTGTTCATTCCTATAGGAATATTTTGCTTTAAATTAAAGACCACGATGAAATGCATAACGTTGCTTCGATGATTCAAAATCATTTTGAATAACATTTTTAAATCATGAGGAATTTCATCAACAATAATAGAAAATCTTGCAGTATTTATTACAAATATTTCTTTTGTTCTAGTTAATGAATGAAGAACCCATGATATGCTGATAATTCCACACAAGTTTGACCGATGCACCACACGGCACACTCTCCTCCTCCTCCTGGCCGCCCCGTAAGTTGCCCTAGGGTACACCGGCGACACTCCCGCTGAGTTGTTTGTGCGGCTCGGGCAATTCCTCTTCCCCCTTGCTTCTCAAATCGCAGCGTATGTGAAAGTTCATCACTCCCTGCTTTCTTCTTCTTCTTCTTCCCTTTCCTCCTTCTTCTCACGTCTTCTTTTCTTGATCTTGTTCTATTTCTACTACTTTTTCGTCTTTCTCATATTGCATTCTCCAATTTGTCTTAAATGTATTTACTCCTTTCCTTTTATTTTTCTTGAGCTTTTGATAATTCCTTGCAATTGCATCTTTCCTGATTCGTATTTATCGTTTAATCATCTTATGAACAGGATGAAGATCACTTTTTTTCAAGAGTTGAACATCTCTGGCTTAATCTAAAATCAGATTTTTATCAATAAATGAATGAACAAATAAATAATAATTAATTTCGCGTTAGGATGAATAAGCATTGCTATATGTTCTCTAACCAAGTAATGTTTGACATTTGGGGCAGAATCTCTGCGATTCTGTCCAAATTCCATAACAATAACTAGTAGCATTTTCATTATCAGGCAATCAAGTGAATATTTAGCCCCTACCGACGAACCAGTAGGATCTCATACAAACCACTTCATAAACACTCACTTTAACCAGAGAAATTATCAAGTTTTATCCAATAACCCGCAATTTTTTAGCCCTCTGCCTAAATCAATAAGTACCCCCATTAATCGGTATAGGTGGGACTGGGAAGAGAAATGTGTACGCACTTGTTTGTGATGCAGGGCGTTGCGGAGACCGGGGGTCCCCGCGTGAGCTGATGTTGTACGACCGCTGTGCGAAAAATTCAAATCAGCATGCAGCCGTAATTAGACCCGACGTGGGCATAGCAGGGCAACCCCCGTGTGGGGTAGACCACATTGTATGCATGTATTATCAATCCCCCTTTTTGCGATATTCTGTCATCTCTTCTTCTCCTAAACTGCATCTTTTGTAAACACGATAAAGGTCAATATTTCAAGGAAATACATAGTTCATGGAGAGAGGGCAAAACAGGAATGGACTTATCTCTAGAAGAGAGAAAGAGAGATAGAGAGAGAGAGAGAGAGAGAGAAGATGGGGAGGAGGATAAACTTTTCAGGAGAGAGTTGCGCCCCTCGTATAGGTCATAGATGTTTTGGTGGTTGTATGTGGTGAGACCGCATGTTGTGCGAAAATTAAAGAAAAACAATAATTTTATGATGGAAAATTGAGCCATACTAGAACGCAATTGAGGTTTGGGACATTGTAAAACTTTCCTTCAAAACACAGCCGTTAGCGTTTTGTCATCATGACATTTTTTTCTTCATCTCTCTAAAGTCATCATGAGTAACATTTTTAGAGGTTTTAGCGATGATAGTAAGGGGTAGGGAAATAAGGGAGGGGGTATAGTGCCCCCACCATAGCATAATGCTGACATTTGCGTATATATTTCTTATCCTAACCTTAGTTTGTTCATGGTTTGTTCATGTAAATGAGTAGGGATCCACCCTTTGTGAGCCCAAATTGAAAGTCACTCCCTTTTGGAGTGGAAATCCACTCTTAGACCACTTCTTTGGAGTGGATTCCAACGTAAGTTGGAGTGGATTCAACTTCAAAATTAAGTAATCCCTGATATGATTTTTCGTAATGCATCTAAGAAGAGTTGATTTCTGCTAATCTGCTCAAAGAGAGGAACGTCGTCAATCGGCCGTCGGTCAAGTTTTACGATGACGACAAAGCCGATGACAATGATGTCGGCGTTGAACGTCTGCTATATGTTTTATGTCCTTTTCATCGCCGTGAACCGTGTGGTGAACGAAGCCGTGGTTGACAGACGGGTGCATTGTGAAAGGTTTCCACTTTGGACCTGACCGACAAGCCGTGTGAATGCGTAGTGTCTCATGTCCCACGCATGCACGGACCGGTCTCGCGATGATGAAAATAACAGTCGTGTTTCAATCCTTAAAAATCTCACCGACAATATAGACCGAGAGAGAGAGAGAGAGATGAAGAGGGGAGAGAACGAGAGAGAGAGAGAGAGAGAGAAAGAAAGAAAGAAAGTAATACTTCATGAAACGCTGAAAGTCAAAGTTTGGAGGAAATAATGGGGATCGTGAAAGGCCCAAAAGGGAGGGGGAAGAAAAAAATAGGCGAAAAATAAGCAGAAAAGGACTGATTATACAAACATGCTGAGAGAGAGAGAGAGAATGAGAGAGCGAGAGCAGAGGGAGAGAGAGAGAGATTGTATCGTCACCCTTTTCAGAAAAGTGCAAATTTTAAGTAAAAAACCATCCGGCGTTTCGTAAACCCGACGGTAGACGTTGAAAATGAAAATTTCACACGCCGGCTTTTCGCAAAATCATAACCGACCTTCTTTCCAATAAGTATTTCCCCTCATTCTGTGAAACTGTTTAGATACTAGAACACAATAATTATGAATCACCTGACCCACGGGTTAGGATGGCTATGATAGCCTCCCCCTCCCTTTTTTATACTCAAAATACCACCTTCTTGGAAAACAGTTGTAGGTTTATCATTTCCCCATTTCCAAGTTTCTTTTCAATGAGTCTTCTTCAAAATTGTTATGGTCATACAAATTAATATGTTAATGCTAAATAGTGACTATGGATTGACAATTTTCCTAATTTCTACTTCCCTATTTTCTTTGAAATAGCTCTGTCTTTCTTTTTACGCTTACGATACATCCTAAATTCCTACTGAAAGGGCGATTAAGCTCTAAAAATAGTAGGCATGTTTGGGAAAAGACTATGGGCGACTGCAAACACAAATAGCTATGATCGGAGGGAGTCATTAACACCTGGCCATTGTGACCTCATACTCACCTTTGTTACGTCATAGTGGATTAACTTCGGTTTTCCGGTGCTATAAACGTACGTTGTAAACATTTATAAAAACAAAGTGTTCTTAACATGATTAACAAAGGAGCGTATTGGAGTATCTGTGTTTAAAACTGTGATGGGATTCAAGCATACGCTTAACAAGTTACAAATTGACGAAAAGTGTTCTTTAAAATCACGATGTCCTTCAATTCATTAAAATGTTCTACAATATTATTATTTGCAAAGCCTTCCAAATTCCTAAGGACACCCCACGACGTTTGTTGCGAAAATCACATCACTCATTTGCGATGATAAACGCCACAAGTAATGCAATAATCCCCCCAAAAGCATTTAATGCGAGCAAATCGTCGCCCAATTTTACTTTAATCATGATAATGGGCGTTTAATACTGGCAGCACGCGTGCACTGACACCGCCAATGAAAACAGAGAGGGATAGCAAAAGAAAACGAAAATGCTCCATTAATTTACGCCAGACACAACAGCCCAATTCACGTAATTTCATTCAAAAAACAAGGTCAAATCTGATCACATGACACAGCCAGTGATGCACGCCAGTTAAACATCGATTTGCTTTAAAAAAAAAAAGTTTATTATGGTCATCAAAATGTATCGCAATTGTCCCGGCTTGTTACGCCGAGCGCAGGTTAGACGTGAGCGAGTTATTACAAGCCATACGTCAATATGTATTTAACATGATGTTATTTACGGAGTGCGGCTTGCATTATGCAAACCACAGCGCTCCCACGGTTTTGTAAAACTATTTTAAACCATCCCCCAAAACTTCGAAAGATGCTAGAGCAGGAAAGCGGTGCTTTGTTATAGCCAGGGTTTTTTAACTCGTGGAGAAGACGAAAATCCTTCGTTTTTTTTTGTTCCTTTCGTTTTCATTTCAAGGTCATTTTATTTTCTCTGGGGAGAGTTTAAAATCTTAAGGACAGACAGGCTGATGTCTTAAACACAAACGGCCTTATACCTTTGGGGCAATCAATCGAGTAAACCGACGAGTTTTGTCTGTTTTTCCAATAATTCTCTCTTTACCAACATCTCTGTGCCATGCGAGCAAAAGACATCTAATAGTACAGCACCTTACATTGTGTACAAATCTTGTGATAGCAACTATTCCTTTAAACATTTTGCCCAATTATATAGGTTTGATTACCACTTTTTTGTTTTGTAAGGATATTATTTTTGGAAGTTATCTGAAAGGTATATTTTTACTGTTATATCTTGAATCAATATATCGTTACTTTGAAAGCGCGTCATTAATCCAGGGAGTTTGGCGTTTGTTCTCAAATTACACCAATAGGTGGCGCTAATACACTTTAATAGCATGCGATAATCGTATATACATTTAATTTGCTTTCCCGACAAATTGATTTTTTTTCTTTAATAAAATGTGTAATTTACAGGGTTCTTTCTGCCAATCCTTTGCCATCGTTTAATGCCAACATTGTGCCATATCAGCGAGTTGTTATACTCATTCAAACAATAAATATTGACAGAAAATGACATGTCCTTCGAGTTTGTATTACAAGGCTATTGCGGATCCACTACATGCACTACGCCGGTTACGTAATGACGGAAAAGCGCGCGCCTTTTAAGGTTACGAGCATGAAATTTACGAGACACACGTTGGGTGTATTTCTCCCGACACATTACGAGAGGTACTACCCGCCATTCCGACTCCGATTACGTAATTGATAGGTTCCAAAAGGGAATATTAATAAAACATAATAATTATTTTCCCAAACTCGATTCCCCATCCCACTTCTCTCTCTCCATCTTTCTCTTGTTGCGCTTTCTCTCTCCCTCTTTTCTTTTATCAGGCCTTTAAAATGACCACAAAGACTGTGAATGCACGCACTCTGGTAAATTACTTATTTGCAAAGTATATTTCCAGTTGACGATCCATTTACACGTAATCGACAATACTCGATTAAATTACATAACTCCAACATGTCATAATTATTCCCGCCACCAATACATGAAATTAACAATACTCGTGTAAATTACATATTTGCAACGTAAATTGCCCATGGGCTATACCAGTTCACCAGCAATTTACACGAAATTAATAATAGTCCATCCACCCCTTTACTCTTTACCAATGCAAGACGGTCATCCTAATTGTCAAACACCAGCATCGCAACATGTTTGCGAATTCCTGGCATAGCATCGAGATACCTGCATATAGATTCCCTGCTTGCGAGACACGCGTCTCTTTGTGAGTTAATTAGGCCAAGAATTTCGCGCCTTCGAATTTTCTCGCCAACAATCATGTAGGCCTACCCGAATAAAACGCTCTCCCACAATATTATTTGGCTCGTATTTATTATTGAGTTTAAAATATGGCGCGAATTAGAATCTGGTCTTATGAATTATCACTATGCTGTTGAGTTTCTCTGACTGAAAATGATAATGAAATAGTACAATGGTAGAAAAATTTAATGTCTACGTACATAGTTATGAATGTGCCTATAAATAATTGCTACAACCCTCTTCCCTCTCTCTCTCTCTCTCTCTCTCTCTCTCTCTCTCTTCCTATCTCCATCTCTCTCATATTCATCCTTTTCACTTCTCGCTCCAAGATCCAAGATCCACCACCACAAAAATGACGATGATACCTGAAATTCTTTGATCCACCACCATCTCCATTCTCGTCTTACAATTCAATTTCATCCCTGGCACCCCGCGACCCGCTTTCTTACGGTTCCCTTCCGTCCAAGCCCGCCCCACAGCTCCCCGAAGACAGCAACGTGAGATGATGAGGCTGTATGTGATATGCCGTCTTCTCGTTCGCATGTGCCTGCGCTAGACAGGAAAAAATGGTTTTGATATAAAGAAGAAGAAAAAAGAAAGAGAAGAGAGAAATCAGAAACAATATGCCTGGACGAGGAGGATGGTAAGACGAATTAAGGAAACTGTCATGTCGAGAAAAATATACCAGTCCTTACGCGTTTTTGTTTTTGGCGCCTCTTCTAATTTTGTTTCCTTCTCCTTTGTGCGTTTACATTCCCTCCCCTTCGCCCACCCCACCCCCTCCAACGCCCTCTTCTCTCTATCTCTTTCTCTCTCTGTCAATAATTCTTATTATTTGCGATTTGAATCATGTTTTCAAGACACACAGACACTTTAAATTACTACGCTGGTTCAGTTTAAATTTTTATAACCATTTTTTTTTTTTTTTAACTTTAAAAAAAAACAAGGCGAAAAAAATAATAATGTACACGCGTACGCCACTCAAACCTGCACCTTGCAACCCAATCAATATTGGCGATCATTTTATTTCTTCATCTTTCATTTCCCCCCTCATAACCCGATGCTATTACCCTATATCCCCGTCCCGATGAATGAGATCGAAATAATGAACGAATGGGGGGCTTATTATTCACCTCCTTTCCCTCATACACCGGCGACAATCTTTGCAAGTCCTCGTAAATTGTGGGCTTACCGTTGGAATGTGCTGATCGGAGGAGCTTCGGCGCGTTGACATGTCTCTGTATTGGTGGGCTCTCTGCGAGGTGGGCGGAGGGCTGTGTGCGGATAGTGGGAGAGAGAGCAAGAGGAAGTGTTTCGTTGTATTTATTTCCCCATGGCAACCGTAATTGCAGATTTCAGTTACTCCGGGTTATAACTGATGTTATCAGAGGGTGTGATATTTTACCTGCATCAAACGATGTCACTTGCAAGCTAGACTAATAGGGCTTACACAAATTAATGATAAATAAGTTATGAGCTGGCCAACAGTTGCGACTTCGTATGAACTATTCGCTATGTACAAGACTCATAACCTCTTTTCCAAACTTTTACGAAGGAATTTTATATAACTATAGCATTTGTCTCGTTTTCCATTACTTAATTTACACAGCAAGAATTAACCATTTTTACCCCCCCCCCCCCCCCCCCCCGCCCCCATTCAAACACATTTTTCATCAGAACGGGATCGCAAACACTTTGGGAAATGGTGTGCTCGCCGATTTTGTGAGCCGAATTCATCTAAGGGCTAATTCTACGCGTTCTATTTGTGTCATATTTGACACATTTTTCACCTTTGTATCAATTTCGTTGTGGGAATTAATCGAGGCCAAGATCTAACGTTTTTGTTTGAGCATGCCTGCCCCAGCAGTGACGAGCAGGGCCGCTCCCCCGGGACCGCTCCACTGATATGCCGTGATAGCACTCTCTCAAACACGGGCAGATTGTCAAACCGCGCTTGTTCAGCAACCATCAAAGTGATAAAAACATGAAATACAAAACAGTATTCATAAATGAAAATGAAAAATAAAGGGTTAAATCTCAAATTGGGCATGATAATTATGTGTGATCTATGTCTCATATTATTCGTTTTCTGCGAATTCGTTTTTAACTCATCTCCGAGTTTTACGAAGATATATTGTCCTTTCGCTTTTATACAATCATAACTTAATCCTTTTCCAATTTTTCCAGAATTTGTATGAGGGAATCTAGATTCAGTTAAATGGGGAAGAAATGAATATGTTTTATGTCCTTCGTTATTAGACCAAGCGATTGATTTCAAATAGGTTATTTAATTTATTCTGTTTCATTTTATTCTTTGTCTTTATATAATGTTTCTTGTTGGTTCACTGCGCTTTGGCCAGATCTTGTCCTAAATCTCCATTCCCAACCTACTCTTTCAATCATTCTCTTCCTCCTCCTCCTCCTCCCCTCCTCCTCCTCCTCCTCCTCCTCCATCTCCATAGCCGTGAACTCCCTCTCCCACTTCTTCCCAACTCGGCCGACTTCTTTTCTGTTTCTTCTTTCGTACACCACCAGTCTCGGTTACCGTAACGGAATCTCAAGGTTGCGCCAGCCCGCTTCCTTCCCGGTCTCTTTGTAGTCGCCGACCGATGTAAAGAACAAGTTCAGCGGAGAGGCCTGGCTCGCTTATCCCCCCATCCCGTAGTCTTTAAATTTGATTCGTAACATCAAGTGTTGACAGGGGCGCCCTCATTTTCATTTTCCCTAAAATTTTTCTTCTTCTTCCTCTTCTTCTTCTTTTTCTACTTCATCATCTTCTTTTCCTTCTTCTTCTTTTTCATCTTCTTCTTTATCTTCTTCTCCTCCTTCTCCTTCTCCTTCTCCTTCTTCATCTTCGTTTTCTTCTTCTTCTTCTTCTTCTTCTTCTTCTTCTTCTTCTTCTTCCCTCTTCTTTATCTTCTTCTTCTTTTTCTTCTTCTTCTCTTCCTTCCCATCCTCCTCATCCCTCTTCTCCTTGTTCTCATATACCAATGTGTTTTCCTTCGCCATTTTCTTTTTTCTTCACACATCTTATTTTTAATTTTCACTTTCTTTTTATAACCTATTTCTTTTTCATACATTTGGGGTATGCATTATTATTATTAATTCATAGAGATACATTTCAACTTGTCAAAAGATGTCAAAAAATGCATCCCTCGACCAAATTGAATTATCATTTGTCACTATGCTTGTTAAAACAAAGGCGAGAAATTAATGTAACACGACTAACCCACAACCATTCAGAGAATTCCATGTACATTGCACAAGATTGGGTAAATTTCACACAACTGGCATCTCACGAATTTCAACTATCTCGCAATAGTATTGTTCTAGGATGTAACTTTCAAGAACACAACTTGTATATTCTGATCAGAATGTTAGCCACTCTTTACAAGCATCGATCTCTGTACCACATTTTTGTAAATGTTTCGATGAAAAAACACCTGACAAAATACACTTTCACTCACAACTTTCCCTCCCCCGAAATTCTTGAGTGAAAATGTACGAACCGGGCACGTAGTTCGTTCTGTTTTTCTTCCTAGCTTAATGTCTCTTTGTTATTGACGGGGAAAGTATCATGTCATGTCTTCCCTTTCTCTCATGAATCGTTTTGTTGTTATAGAAGAAAATCGGGCGGCATATGGCGCGCTGTCCCGCCTCCCATGTAACATAAACACTTGTTTTCATGAGCAACAAACACAATGCGAGTATGTACTATCCACGGGAGCGACTCCTTTTGTTTCAAGTCGAAACACCTGTCCAGTGGTTTCCGACTTTCAGTATAATTAACCCTCTTGCTGCCGGGGGAGAAAGGGGCAATGTTGAAGGAGATGTACCGCTTTGGGGTTCGAGAGCGAAAGGCGAAGCGCGCCGCAGGTGTATCATACCGTTATCTTTTGGGAGATGTTTGGTTTCGACGCGGTTCTATATAAGAAAAAACTCTTCTTTTCTCATTCTCTCCCTCTCTCTCTCTCTCTCTGTCTCTCTTTTTCCCTCATTAAGATTTCTTTTATATTCGTTTTCTCTCGCACTGCCCCTCCCTTTCCCCAAAACACTTTCTCCATACACATTAAAAACAAAGCGCTTCGCAGAAAGCCCTCCGAGCCCGCAACGCGTCTAGTAACCATAGCAACGAAAGAACTTTCTCTCACTCTTCCTTTCTCTCCGACTCGCTCCCCGATGATTTCTCCATAGTCTGACGAGAAGAAATACAATCGCACATTAATGGTGTATATGTCATTCAGTATACACTATCTGGTTTCCCTCTTCAAACCTTATCCCCTTTCTCCGACATCGTTCTTTTGTTTGGAAATGAAATTAGGTTTTAAAACAAAGAAACTAGACTGGGAAGGAAACTTGAAAGCTTTTAGCGAAATGAAAACACAATCCTGTTTTAACGTACATGTATTTCTCTACGTGCCGTATCGAGGTGCAGAAGTTGTCTTTACGTATGACCTATTTTCATTTGAGAAAGTGTAGTAATGTATGTTGGGGGGGGGCTTAATTATAAATGTTAAAACATAAAATTTATAATATGCGCTAGATTTATGTACAAATTAATATGGAGTATTATTCCAAAGATAAAACCCAATTATTCTTTTATATAAAACTGCGTTGTTACTAGTATTGTCAAACCGGTGTTAGCTACACAACATGTGGTGGGTGGTTGGCTGGAAAAAAAGAAACAAAATACCGGGGTATTTTTTTTATCTTTCATATCGGTCTCCCCCGGGGGAATTTCTCTCAGCGGAGAGCAAAGGTAGCCCGTGAAATAGAAAAAAAAGGGGGGGGGGGAACATTGACCCGGTTACGCACTCTGGTTTCTTATTTATTGTAGAACAACTACTATTAAAGTTCTTCTTTCTCATTGATCTCTTTCTCTCTCTCTTTCTCTCTCTTCATTTTTCTTTTTCTTCTCTCTCTTCATTTTCCCTTTCTTCTCTCTATACCTCCTCTTTTCATTCCCCCTCCCTCTCTCTCTCTCCTCCTCGTCTTCACTCTTCCCTCTCTATCTCTCTCTCTCTTTAATCTTCTCGCCCATCCCATTGCCATATTCTTTATCAATATTTTAACTGATTATGTACTATCCATACTGTTATTATAGTATGACATGATTGTTTTGTACACAATCTCGACTTAATTACTGGGGAAATATAATGCCTATTATTACACATGTACCATAATTTATAACGCACCTTCTTAAAATATTATATTATTCAAAGGATGCGTTGTTAGAGGAATGAAATAGTTGCAAAAAGTACAAGAGCAAAACCGGGAGAAAATGAGATACCGTGCCACTTTCGAGCAGAGAGAGGGAGGGAGATGGGGAAAAAAAATCAGTTTAGAACATCTGCCCAAGTGCCCTCAAATAGAATAAATATTAAAAAGATATTTTACAAATGGCTTCGGGCATTTTGAATTAAACCTCCGCGACCTTTTTCACGGCTCGGTCCTCTCTCAAGGGACGCCAGAGCGGTACTCTGTCGGCTTGCCAAGCAGTGCCTCTCCCGTTGTGACCCCAATACTTTCCGCTACATTATCAACGTGCTGTTTTCTCTCTTCATATGCCTATTTTTTTAATTGTTTTTCTATCTTTCTCTCTTTCTTCCCTTGTTTCCTCCTTTCTTCTTTTCTTTCTCGGCGAATTATTACTGTAATGAAATTCGAATCTTCTTTTGACTAAAATAATCCTCAACAACAGAAATGATAGGCCTGTCTCGAACGTTCACAGCATTGTGTAAGCTTACCAAATCGGTCAACTACTGATATCATAACGTAGGACGTTCGACTAGTTCATACTGAATGAGAAATGTTATTTCATCTCGAATTGGTCGAAATGATATTAAAGTCATCACATTCTGCGATACCACTATATAGCATATTCAGATAGCTGGCGCTGTTGCTGATATAGTGAAACAAGCACAACCATCCAACCCGCTTGCGCGACCATGGTCAGCATTAAAATACACCTACCAAGTGTTTTACTAGTTTCCCTCAATATTTGTTGTTTCTTTATTTTTATTCCAATTAAATCTTCGTTGGGAATTTTATATTATTTTACTATAAAGAGCAATTCTCTTATTTGTTTGAGTGACCTTTATAAAAATGTATGACTGTGTCTTAATTAACCGTACCTAATTATTTATATTTCCTTCAACTAAAATTGAATCAAATCATATTCATCTCTATCCCTCTCTCTCTCTCTTTACCCGCCCATCCCATATATTCTTTATCCATTTTTTAGCCGATTCCAAAGTCAAATATTACCCATATTGTGATAGCATGACATGAGTGTTTTGTAAACAATCTTGAATCGTATGACTGTGTCTTGTTACTTCATTCAATTAATCAACCGTGCCTAATTATTTATATTTCCTTCACCTAAAATACAAATCAAAATCATTGATCAATTCTACTTTCTACTTTCTTTCTTTTCCCTAATTAAAACTCTGTTGGAAACTTGTATATTAGAAGTTAAGAACCCCTTATCTATATAGAGCAATTCTCTTGTTTGCTTGAGTGACTTTTGCCAAATCATATGACTGTACCTAATTATTTATCCTTTTATAATTATTGTTTCGACTAAAATTCAATCAAATCATATTTTATTTTATGTGGCGATTTACAATCATCTTGATCTCCTCTTCTTTTGTCTCTTCTGATCCAGGTTTGGTTCCAGAACAGGCGCGCCAAGTGGAGGAAAAGGGAACGCTTCCAACAGTTCCAGAACATGAGGGGACTAGGACCAGGCTCCGGTTACGAGATGCCCATAGCGCCACGCCCAGATGCCTACTCACAGGTATGTAGTGTGTAGTCAGAGTGGAGTTGACACCCCTGTAACACCCCTCCTCCTTTCATCATTAACCCCCAATGTATCTAGTCACCCCCTCCCCTCTTAAACCTTCCAAACCTCTAAAACCAAAGGTGATTATAATAATAACATATGAGATTTGTAAGGCGCCAAATCAACTTGAAAGCAAATACTCAGGGAACATGTGTGATGCCCATGCCCCCATGCCTAGACACCAATTCGCAACTGTGTCAGGGTGCAGTTTACACCCCTGCCACGCCCATGTTACACACCCCTCCTAAATCCATCCCTCTTTAACCTATGTTTAAAGAGAGCCACTGCTTATAACATATACTCAAGGCACTCGTGAAATCTTCCAAAAAAGAAATCAATTTCCTTAATAATGTATCAAGCCTTACTTTTTATTGATATCTCTGTCTAGACTTGCGTTATAGCAAAATGCATAGAAACTGCTAGAAATCACTATAGCTTTCGATATATTCTTTTGTTGAGAAAAACAAATTGTGTTAGCATGCGCAAAATTACACTGTTGTCTATCTGTCTATATATCTGTATCATTATTCACGCATGTGCTGTTGTGGTACCATATTCTTTACACTGTAAATGATTATAAATCATACTACCGGTAGTTATCTGTTGTGTTGCTTGTGAAAATTAAAAGAAGTTCTATTGCAGTGATGTCACAGTAATGTCCAAGTGATGTTGTATTGCAAACTGTTTTTGTGAAAAATATATATAAATAAACCCCTCTGTCACGCTTGTTTTGAGTGAAACACAATATATATTGGCTTGTTCAAAATACCCTGCTAAACAAATATATACTCATAAATACATAAACAAGACTGCTTTTGTACGAGAAAGCTTTCATGGACGAGTTTAACCTTTCTGTAGCTAGCTGTTCACAAGCTGAAGTGTGCTTTCTAGATCGAGTTAGTGGCGTTAACCTCACCCGATTAAACCCAACCACTTAACTTGCCCCCCCTCCCGCTGAACAGGTCAATTCTCCCGGCTTCCACGTCCTCGGTGACTCGCACCAGCCCCCCGCACCCGTAGAGGGCGCTATGCTACGAATCTGCCGAAACCTGCAGAACCTGCGTCGGGAATTCGACTCCAGAAAAATTGGGTGCCACCCGTCCAGTTCGGTAGGAGGCACGCCAGGCACCAGCACCGCCAACGAAACGCAAGACGCCAGCAACCACTCTTCAATGGTAAATTAGCGTTTCCATGGATACGCATCACCTCTCTTCTCAAGTTCTTGGACACCATCCTTGCACCGTCACCTCCTACTTTCATCTTTTTCATCCTGCACTTCTCTGTCCCATTGCGGACCTCATTTTCACTAGGTCTTGGGGATATTGCCACTAGTCTCTACACACCATCACCAAACCAAATTCCTCTCTAAGATCTTTTTTTTTAATCGAAAGTAAATAAAAAGGCATCATCTGGCCAAAACTAAGCCTGTGGGATTACTTTCTTTCTACATCGATTCACTGCCTTTGCAAACTTTAAGGGACTGTGTATCATTTCTTATCTTGGTATTTGGGAGACTTTGTTAAACCCTCTGTATCTATTCCTCTTATTTGACTTATTATTTTATTTTATTTTGCATCCTTTTTATACTAACACCACACAACAGCTAACCTCCTTTACACTCATCTTAACACTTCCTTTTCATTTGCTTGTAAAATATAACTGGCATGCTTCAATTGCTTATGTGCATGGAAATAATTACTAATGACTTAATCTTTGCATGATGTTTCAGTTCAACTTTATTTTGCATGTGCATGTTTATATACAATATTGTAGTAACTTTCTGTCAAATGCCTTGATAAATTATTCAGATAAAAGTTAATCAAGTTAATCATCAATGGTCTTGCAAAAGTTCCGCTGCAATATGAAACTCTATGTTTCAGCATGCAATAGAAACAAATGCACAACCTTTAGATATTGGACAATACCTCTAGAATGTTTTGCAAGAGCAATTTAATGAAAAACAAAAAACAATTCTTAAACAAGGCATCAAACAATTTTTTTTTAACACTGACTAGCTACATAATGTAGAAAGTTATTCGTTATAGAATTAAGAAAATCAAAAAGCAGGAATACAGTACAAATGTGTCCTCTTTGTCTTACTAAAGATGTGATAAACATCAATACAAGTCCATTCTGTGGCTCAAACTCTAATCAGAACCGTCTTCTCTTTTTATCTTTGCATTGCCAGATTCATCAAGCATCGCCGTGGGCAACCGCCGCAAACATGGCCTCGCCCCTCGCGTCGTCCATGTCCCCGATGGTCCAGCAGCCCCAGTTGCCCGGCCAGAACCCCATCAACAGCTGCATGGCTCCCCAGTCCAACCTCCCCTCCTTCATGGGTGTGCCCGCCCATCAAATGAACAACGCCGGGGTCATGAACCCCATGACCAACATGACCTCAATGACCTCTATGCCTACCAGTATGCCGCCCTCGTCTGTCTCCGCACCGATCAGCAGCCCAAGCTCCAACTTTATGTCCAGCGTTGGCGGCCTCAACCCGGCGGCATACAACGGACAATACACAGAGATGCATCCGTCCGTGGATGGCGTCGGTGGCATAGATCGACGTACTAACAGCATCGCGGCACTCCGGCTCAGGGCGAAGGAGCACAGTTCTGTGATGGGGATGATGAACGGGTACTCGTAAATATTGTTTTAATAAATACGTCTATATTTGTTATTTCACTCCACATCGTGTTTAATGTCCACCACGAAGGAAAGAGGACCTCTAAAGTAGGAATCAAAATGTAATTTCCATTTCAAGGGAAATGATTTGACCAATCCAAATCATATATACCAAATAAATAGACTTATCAAAAACGTAAAGTAAATGTAAAAATCGTAAAGATTTTCATATCAAGAAATCAGATTGAGACCAAACCTGAGCATTATTTACACCAAAGTTAATACAAAAATACAGAGGGGAAAATTACAAAGACATGAGGAAATATTGTGAATAGTTAAACTGGGCCTAACACTATGAAATTATGAAAAGTACTTAAATATGTACATGCTTGTAAAGTACAAAGTTCTCTCATAGATAAGTTTTTATATCGCTTTTCCCCCAAATCTTGGGACCATCTAGCTGTTCTGTTTCCACTCCACCCCTCCCCCTCCTCCCCTTTCCTTAATCTTGTAGCTAATGTGCAAAGGGATATATAATAAGTACTTTGTTTAGCTTTTATTACAAATCATCTTTGCACCCCTTAAAGATTCCTGAATTCGATAAACCATTCTTCATCATTGAAAGTTTTTTTTCTGTACAAATCTCATAGGATATTATGAATTCCATAGCAATAATTTATTACAAACAAAAAGCTTGAACGCATAGAAGCAATAGAATTAGAATTGTATAGATGTGCAAAGTTATATATGTTTTTGGGATGCTCGAAATCTTTGCTATTAGGGTGTGTGGTAAGAGGCAGGCAACTGTCTGAAGACTAGGATGGAATTGAAAGGTGTACAAAGAGAATGGAATTTCTCAGTTATGAGGAAAAGGAAAGGTGGTCAGTAAATATAGGTGTATATATTATTAATTGTGAAAGTTAAAAGGTATTATTGCATGGTTTGAGAGGGAGTCTGAAGCTCAGGCTACAAGCTCCTTTGAAAGATGGTATCTTGAAAGAGGTTTAAAGACGGTAACACTAAATGATGGGGTGTCCCCAGCTATAAGAAAACAATTCTGAATGTATGCAAGACGCAAAAGACATAAAAGTCTGATATTACTTTATACTCAAATTGCAAACATTTTGCCTTGTGGTTTTAATACTTTGACAAATATCTTCACAATTCTGGACTACTTGCTAAATTCACAGAAGTTTCTCACACACCTAAGATTTGAGTTGGATTGTAAAAATTTGGCAATACAGCTGTATTTTCTTTCGCCATACTTGATAATCAATCGGACACCCCACAGTTAGTGTATGGAAGGTCAGGTTGAATAGAATCCGCACAAAAGAATCTGCTAAATTAGAACGTTAGCCTTATGAGTGTTTTAGTATTACTGCACTGTGATAGCTGCCTGCGTTTGTTCATCACCTGCGAAACTACTTTGCATCGCACTGTAGCGCGGGAACGAACAATCGCACGGCATCGTCACAAATAAAAACCAGATCAAAATGTATTCATTAAATTAATGTAGACTTAGACGTAGCAATGAGGTGCTTCTCGTGCTTATTTAGTTTTAAACTCAATCGCACAGTCTTGGTTGTGGGGTTTGGGTTAGTGAGAAGGAAATCAATAATTATATAATTGAGTCTTGCCCGCGATGTGCAAACTGACTTGCATCTCCCGTTTAATATCAAATCTTAAAATGTTAAGTTTCAGTTCAAAAGAGCATTTTCAGTTCCATTTCTTTGCCATTTGTTAGTCTTTTTTGCCAATATTTGCCAATTTTGTTATCGTTATATTTTCATCTTGCCAACGACATGATCTTAACCTCATACCGTGAGTGTGCTAATAATGTGTGTTACTGAATTAGAAGTGTGCTAGCCATTAAACTATTGTGAGTGAAAAAATGTTGCACTTTTAACGGTGCTTGCTGTAGTAGCCAATCAGAGACGAGTTTCTAACTGTGGCAGGACCACTCAGTCACTCACGGACCAATAGAAACTCCTGTCTCATGCTAACAGCTCTCCAAAGCACTTTTGAAAACACTGATTTAATGTGCACTTGGTTCGTGGTTGTGTAATCTTATCAATTTGTATTTATTAATAATTTTGAAAATTTTTTTTAATTAATTTGTGAATTCCTACTTAGAAAATGCAACTCCTGATTCATTTGATATGTAAATTATGCAAGACCTGTATTGTAGTTCTTTTTTTCTACTCTTATTTCTTTTTTTTATGTTATCTCAGAACCAAAGTAGTATTCATATTATATCTGAATTCATTTTCACACTGTTCTCTCGGAGGCGTCCCAGCTCCTTCATATTCATTATGCAAATATTTTGTGACAAAGAATTCTAATTTGTTACTATTATAATGTGCACCTTTCTAGACATTGTTTATAACTATTCGATTGTACAGATATTTGTTTCATAATTTTTGCTCTTAGCGAGTTTTTATTGTGATGTTTTTATTGATTTGGAATTGTTTATGGACCTCAATTTTTGTTCCAACGTAACATTTCAGCTTGTTTGTTGCTTACATTGAGCGAGTATAGAGTATAGAGTACAGAGAAAGGCTGCATATGTACATAGAAAGCCGCAAGACTGTGTGCCATGTGTAACACAGTAACGAGTTCAAAGGTCAAAGTTCAAAACAGGGTCAACATTATTTAAGAGCTCCAGAACAAAATATGTCTTTACAAAAAAAAGATGTGATTTCTTCTGGCAAGAAATGAAAACAAAAAGATGTAGTATTTTTTGTCTCATGTCAGTTTCATCAGCGATACAATTTATTCAAATATCAGCAATAAATTAATTTAGTTTGCTAAATATATGAACATAAATGTCAGTGAGATTCCTAATTTTTTATCACCGTCTTTTTTTGTTCAAATCGACATCCTTCCAAATTGCCATCAGAAGAACGTGAGTTTTGTAGCAATAATAATTATACTTACATCAATCCTGCCAAAGCATCGATAGAAAGAATTCAATATTTGTATTCAAACTTGATTATTTGTGTTCTTTGATCGTGATGTTTACTATTTGGGTTTTTGTTATTTTTTCAATGTACATTTCCCGTGATCTAGTTTGAATATCCGCACCCCCCAAGTACCTTACCATACCTTATTTTGTGTTTTTCGGTGGAAAGAGCATGGATATACTTGTACAGAAAAAAAAGAAAAAAAAGATGGTGAACTTTTTCCTGTTTGTTTGTAAAGTTGAAGATAGAGTACACAAAATATGATATGTTTTTATGTACAGAAAAATGATCTCAATAAAAGAATAATTGATGTCTTTGACAATGTGAATTACATTTGTAGTTTGAAATTTATTTTCTATGAATGTTGTGACGCACTAGACACTATGAACATGACTGACAATGAGAGCGGACAAAATATACAGTTCCTCAGGTAGACAAAGGAACATCCCTTCACTGCTATTATGTAAAAATGTGTAGAACAGGTGTCACATGCATATTCACCTTTTTACATAATAGCTGTGAAGGGATGTTCCTTTGTCTACCTGAGGAACTGTATATTTTGTCCGCTCTCATTGTCAGTCATGTTCATAGTGAGATTGGACATGGATGAGAATATAAACGAGAGAATGAGTATAAGAGAAATTCGAGTTCTGGTAACGACTAAAAATAATAATATGTTGGCTTTCTTATTCCTTTTATGTCAGCTTGGAAGTTTGAATTTCATAACAAGAATTTCCCCTGAAAATGTCCCCTGTCCCCCTCATATTCAAAATTTGACAAGAAATCTCACCAGAACTCAACTTTATTTTTAAAGAATCATAAGTGACATAGGGTGTAAGAGACACTTACAGCAAAGAACAATTAAATTGAAATATAACAGTGTGAGTTGGAGAGCGAAGAATGCTGTGAGTTACAGTGAGGTGAAAATGTAAAGAGAAAGGAATTGAAGTTGAAGAACTGTTAGTATGAATTGTAAACATGAAAGAAATATTTGACATCGATAATGGCATGGACCAATCTTAACATTTAACCTTTACCTAATCCAAACCCTGACCCTAAACCTAAACCTAACCATAACCCTAACCCTATCCCCACAGCTAATACCTTTTATGGAATAAACCACTGGGCAATTCAAACCCTAACCCCAGCACTAAACCTGACCCTTCACTTTTCCAAACCCTAACCATAAACAAAGCCTTAACCTTACCCTAAACCCAACCCTTATCCTAACTATAACCCTAAACCTAACCCTAAACCTAACACAAGCCCTAACCCTAAACCCAACTTCAAATCCAACTGCCATCATAACCCTAGGCAAATCTTATACCTTTGATGGAATAAAACCATGGGCAAATGTCACCTAAG
Source organism: Strongylocentrotus droebachiensis (assembly GCA_035222895.1). Taxonomy (NCBI): domain Eukaryota; kingdom Metazoa; phylum Echinodermata; class Echinoidea; order Camarodonta; family Strongylocentrotidae; genus Strongylocentrotus; species Strongylocentrotus droebachiensis. The sequence goes on from JAVYIG010006913.1 coordinate 106,187, forward strand.
ATTTGTGATTTAGTAGGTCATGTAGAGGATTATACCTGCCCATTAATAAAGGCCCGGTTAATTAATGTATTTATGAATATTTCTTTCCTGGGGACCTAGTGATAAGTCATTCCCCTAACCTGTCATAAATGAATGAACTACACCCAGAGCTGCCAACCTTGTGCGACCTAAAAAAGGAATCATGATGGCAAAAAAAAGGAATTTCAAGCCAAAAAAAGGAATTCATAAAAACGAAACTTACAACCACGCGCGACACACTTCCAATGCAGAAATGTTCATTTATCATGCTGTTTTTTCCATACAAGCAGGTAATTTTGTTGGGTGGTTATTTTGGTATTATCGGGCATTTCATTTTTTTTCTCTTTAAGTATGTTTTAAAATATATATGAATTTGTGATCAAATCACCATTTTAGGGCAGTTGTTTGACATGCGGTATGTAAAAAAGAAAAAAAGAAATTTTAAAAACATTATTAAAAAACATATTTTATGAAGAAAAAACGTAATACCGTAATTTGGAGGAAAAAACGGAGTAATTCCGGCAAAAACGGAATGGTTGGCAGCTCTGTACACCCCTTACTTGGAATCCAGTCTGCATTAGTGGTGCTGCAGTACTAATGTCCTTTGGCAAGACATTAATCTACATTTGCCACTCTCCACCCAGGTCTTAATGGGTACCGGGTAGGAAGGAATTCCTTGAATGCTCTGAGCACCAAAAGCGGTAGCTTAGCAGAGCCAGGATAATATTGGAGCTCATTGAGCACCTTACGTAGTTGATAAGTGCACTATAAACATATCCAAATCCAATATTATTATTATGTCGGGCAAGCCTCGGGCAAGCTCTTTGGTTGTCAAAACAACCTTTATTTAAGAAGTATGCATAAAATTAGAATATGATAGTAAATCTATCAATTGAGACAATTTGTTTCTCATTGTTGGCTGGTGACCTACCTCTCCATACCTTTTATAACTCTAAAAGGTCCATGTAAGCCCCGGAGATGAGGTCAGACTGGTTTATTAAAAAAGTATGCATACAATTAGAATATGATAGTAAATCTGTTCAATGATATAGTTTGTTTCTATTTATCAGACTGGTGTCCAACCTACCTCTCTGTCCCTTTTATGACTCTAACAGGTCAATGTAAGCCCCAGAGACAAGGTCAGACTGGTCGATGGAGAATTGCTTCATCAGATCCTGAGCTATTTTTTGTCCTTCTTCTTGTGTTTGATACTCCTCCAGAACAACCTAGTGGTCATGAAGAAAAAAGAATTTGCTACGAAATCAAGAAATACAACGTACAGTTAAATGCATCGTTTAACAATGCCAAATCTGAGATGCATGGCCCTACGTGTAATATCAGCGTCTGTGATATGGTGTAATATTGAAGCCCTAAAAAAATTGCGCTTCAAACTAATCAGGAAGTGCCTCAAAAAGTAAAAATCTATGAGTGACCAATTTTACCATATTCATTTCCCTAATAGACTGTAGTGTTATAAAAAACGTTGGGAAAACGGTTTTTGACATTTTGAATTCCAATCATAAATATCTTGATCGGCCGATTGGCCGATCGGCTTTTAAACGTCATAGGATTCCTGACTGACCGAAACTTAGTTTATAATTATGATTGCCGAATGAGCTAAATCCAGGAATCTGAGACAAAGATACCCAATCGCTTAAACTACTTAATCATTTATACCCCTTGTAATTATTTTGATGTTTTTTGTACTTTTGAATTATGGCCTTTGTTGAATATGTTTAGAGGTTAGCTTGAACATGTCACATTCTCAAGATACATAAATAGGGACAAATCTTTTTTTCATATTTTCAAACGTTAAAACAAAATCATTTACAAATTCATTCCAAAGATTATTAGACCAAAGTGATTTCTCTCACACAATTCACAATTAAAAGAGATACATAATTTATAGTACACTTAGTAAGTATTCATTATCATGGTGTAGTCTAACCAGACAAAATAATCATCCATGAGCAAGCATTAGTGTAAACTATCATTTCCAAGATGTCTTCTCTTTACAATTTTGTTTAAATTCATGAATTTACCTCCAACTCCATGAAGTTTCCGAGCCCTTCCACCTCATCAATGTGCAGCCTCGTCTGACCAATCAACAGTAGCGTTCTTGTTTTCTTGACCACACCCCTCACACCGAGCGCCATGCCTAACGTTTCCTGTGATTTGGGGGAATAACGAGGGGAAATTAAACACAAGAAAGCAATTTATTACATAATACAAAAAATAATAAACAAATTGAATACCAAAAAGAACAAGACAAGAGGGTTGGGTATCCATGAAAACATTCACACTGAAAAGCCTAAATTTTCAAGAAATCACATGTTCAAAGTGGTTTTTAAAGGATTTACATGATCTTTCCATTTTCACCCCAAAATACCTGAAGGAGTAGGGGGGGGGGGAGTGGGAGCTTTTATGGAGGTTAGTTGTCTGGGGGGTAGGGGTATCCACGAAAATGTTCATCCTTGAAAGCTTGACACATTTCAAGAAACCACATGTTCAGAGTTTTTCTTTTGTAAGCAAAAATGTCACACAGAAATGCCTGTGGGGGAGGGGGGAGGGGAGGGGGGGGGGGGTAATCCAAGAACACACAAATATTTAATACTGCATGCATGGTCAAGAGATCTAGATCTTACATCCAAAGTTGACACAGTCAACCCAGTACCAGATCCCCGGCAAACGTCAACGTTCATCAAAGCTAGCTGAGCGCCTCGTCGTGTGATCAAAATGCAATTTAATGCACGGCATGCTACGATGATGTCATTTTGACAGAAAAGAAATGAATTAAATTTCATGCTTCGCGAGTGGCTCAAATCCCCAGGTGAGCGAGCGATGATGGGCAGAAATCGAAGACGGTTGATCGCAAAGGGCGATTGATTTCTACTTTTCTCCTAAGAACTTTTAAATCGTTTTTGGTGCATGGCCTCTGGTGGCTGAGCAGTTTCATCATTTTCTTGGTTGTTTGTATTTTTTCTTTGTTGATAAGATTTCTGTTTGTCTGTATGTTTATTTAGGTTTGTTTAGGTTTTCTTGCTGCATTACATACAACTATATTTTTTTACATGTGCCATATTTTTCACTACCATTTACTTTATGTTTGTCTAGAATCTCTCTTTTTCTTATCTACTCCATGAAGTTTGTTCTTTTTTTCTTCTTCTTTTTTTGTTTGAATTTGTTTCTCATAATTTCTTTATGTTCCATCTTTTCCACCTTCCTTAGGATCCTTTCTTGTACATGCTACATGAAATCTTCAAAAGCTTTCAAATACATTTATTTCTGTTGATCTCGTTCTTTTCTATTGTAAAGTCTTCTCTCTCTCTCTCTCTCTGTCTCTCTCCGTCTCTCTCTCTCTCTCTCTCTCTCTCTGTCTCTCTCAGTCTCTCTCTCTCTCTTTCGTTCACTTTCCTCTTTTTTCTGCCTCATTCTCATCTCCATTTCTCTTTATGTTCAGAGGGCAGAGGGCATGCCCCCCTCTCTATCTCACAGGGACAGTCCACTCACTACAAACAGGTGGATTCAATTAGGGTACTGGTGCCAGAGAGGGGGGATGTTCTGCGCCACTCCCACTTCAGGAAGGGGCACGTAATAACACCCCCTTCCTCTCGGGAGCACACA
>JAVYIG010006914.1:0-109827 GCA_035222895.1 Strongylocentrotus droebachiensis
AGCGCAACGGTTTGTTGCCTAAAGAGACCATTCAACGCGCACCCATACCAACCATTATGTCGTCATCGAGGAAAACTTTAAGCCAATCAGAACGCAGTAAATCTAGCGTAGCATTATGAGGTCACAGTGGTAGAGCGACTTTTACGCATGCGCTTTGCACCTATCAGAGCTCGATTGGCAGATTGAATGGAATTTCGGGTAAAAATACCCAAGGTAATTCATTATTGGAGGGTCGATAGGATAATGTGCCCCCTTGATTTAAAACCAATTAAATCAAGGCAAATATCTCGATTGTCAAATACAGTGCTTCTGATTATACATGTCTATAACTATGTGACAAACAGATAGGGGTCATGGCCAAGATAAATCTAACATATTTGTTTCTTCTGATTAAATATTATATTTATTTGTGCAAATTTCAAAAAGAATTCCCCAGTTTTCAAGGTTCTAAAGCTTATAGTGCTAGAACTAAAGATCTTGAATACCGTAAAGCCAAAGAAGAATACTAACTGGTAACTCATTTTTGCTAAATGGGGGTTTGAAATAAAAAAACAACACTTTTGTGACTGCCTGTATTTATGTTTCATTATCATATTACGATTAACGTTCTGATATTTATTTGTCTTATTTTATGTATTGTGTTACTCTCCAATTATTTATAAATATTGTGATTTTGTTTTGACCTCAATAAAACATAAAATATATATCACAAGGAGGTGAATATCCCTCGGTGGGCAATCCCACATTTGAGAAAATTAGACAAATTTGTATTGATTTAAAAAAAATTGTTTCTCACCTCTTTAATAAATAAGTTTAAGAATTTGGAAACAAGCTTGCTCTCTCTCTCTCTTTCTCTCTCTCACACTCTCACACTCTCTCTTTCTCTCTCTCTCTCTCTCTCTCTCTCTCAGTCTCTCTCTCTCTCTCTCTCTCTCTCTCTCTCTCTCTCTCTCTCTCTCCTAAGCCTGCTATTGTTTGTATTTTTTGTCCCCTAAATTTTTATTTTTCTCTATTTGTCTGTCTATCCCAAGTTTCCTTTTCACCCTTCTCCCTCTGTTCTCAATATGACTGCCTATTGTTTGTAGGCCTACGTAGCCCCTTCTCTCTCCCCCCCTCTCTCTCTCTCTCTCTCTCTCTCTCTCTCTCTCTCATTTGCTCACCCCTCTCCCGTTCTATCGCTACACCTATACCTAGCTGTCACAGAAAATAAAGTATAGTTCAAACCAAACCAAATCACATCAAATCAATTCAGTTATTTTACAATGTAAAACAATATAAAAAACAATACAAAATTATTGGGCCAAAATTGTTGATACAATCGGAGAGCACGGTATTCAAACCTTTTTTTTTTTAAACACAGCTCAGTTTATACCAACTTAAATTCGATAATCGAACAATGCCAAAATAGGGTAAAATTATAAGTCAAGTATAAAAATGCTGCATATACAGTGGCGTACGCAGGATTTTTTTCAAGGAGGGTGTTTGAAAATTTGGAAATCGCGCCGACCGATATTTCGCTCAGGTTGGGGGGGGGGGGGGGGGAAGGGGGGGGTGGGGGGGAGGGGGGGAGGGGGGGGGAGGGGGAGGGGGAGGGGAGGGGTGGGTGGTGTGGTAGTGTGAGAACTTTTGTTTTCTTCTTTTTTTTGCCCCCGCAAATGTAACAAATCGTCGCCAAACTATATTTCGTTCAGTGTGGTGGGGTCGGGGTAAAGGAGTATTTCCTTCTTTTTCTTAGGAGGGGGGTTAACCCCCAAAACAAAACACCCCCCCCCCTTGAGCACGTTGTCTGTGCATATACATGTATAATTAGGAGACGTCGATGTGGACATGTGAACGTTCTGTTAGAGGGATAGTTGAGTTTCTTGTTTCAGACCGCAAATGCCTTCAAAGTGCATGGTTATTGCTCGTATTCTTATTTATGACATTTCTGTGTATGATCGAATCTTTTTTATCATAACCAACACGAAAATCCAACAAAAAGCCAACATCGGCATTGGCTGCACTAAAACGTGTTAGGCGCTATTTCATTTATTCAACGGCTGGTTCAAATTATCTAATATTTGTGGTGGTACATAATATTAAAAATGGTTATAGGGATATTTATGCCGTCTCTGAACCGATTTTTGTTCATTTAAATGGTATTTTCTTCCAAATTTGACACTCAGTTTTTCATATCTAACAACAAAAATATATTTTGTGTAGCGCCCTCCGCAACAGAACTCAACTCTCCCTTTAAGTTAGCGAACCAAGTTTCGAAGGAAGAATAAATATCAATGTTCATCCTGTGGTATATTCAGCACGGGATGGAGCTGATGTACGTCCCAGTTTGAGGCAAAGAAAACACATAATTCACTAAGGGCTGCCCATGTATAGCTAGCCTTCGCATCCCGGTCCGACCCTATGAAGGGATCTATTATAGCCCCCCCCCCCCCCAACCCCCTTGGGTTTATCAGTTCCTGGACGTGCCACCGATACATTCTATTCAAATCATTCATTTAAATTACTAGACATGTTAGAATACGGGATAAAAGCTTTTGGAAGGACTATCATGTTTTTTCAGCCGATTCGTAAGATTTCGCAAGAAGAAGTCCTCTAATCGTTTTTTTTTTTCTTGATACAAAAGACTGCATATAGAATTGAAGAATATTAGAACGTTTACAAAGAAATATAATACCTGTACATTGTAGGCCTAAATGTAAAGCAGATATATATGCATGACCCCCCATTTCATATCTGATAACAAGCTATATATAGAGAGATGACAATATGCATCGAAAATCAAATTTGTTTTTCGTAATCATTGTAAACACACTGTAAAAAAATAATAGTCGAAATAACTTAATAAAATTGAGGAAAAGAATTGCCTTATTTTTATTAAGTAAATATTACCTACGGCATCTTAAGTAGAATTTATTTATTTTGCTGAATAAATTTTTACTCAGTTAAATCGAGTTACATTAACGTAAATAATTTAAGTATTGTAATCATTTTAGATAATTAAAAAAAAGCTATGATAGGATTACATATTGCACGATTTGCTACCCATCTAATCTAACAAGTAACATCCACTAATCATTCACTACTTCTAGTTAAGACTAATCACTAATCACTAACACTACTTCTATTTAAGATTTACATACGCTTCAATTCGACACATATTGAAATGCTCCAAATTTTATATATACTTGATCGTAGCATCTTAAAGGAAAATTGGTTGACAATTTCCTGAAATATCAAGTTTTGATTTGTTTTGAACTGGGTAACAATTAAAAAATGTCTTGTCTTTGCTTAGCCATGTTAAATGAATTATTAAATGTTTTAAAGTCCTTAAATTTTCATTCAACCACAAAAAAAAGAATTGTTTTATTTAAAAAAGAGTTTAATTTGGTCTTAATGAATATTCATAAATTATGTAAATATTTCTATTACGCACTGCATCGGTCCTTACTTTAAAAAGATAAGAATAATCAACATAAATTGTTTGAGTAATACGTATAATTTCTGATTTTGAGTTAAAATTACTAAATTAATACAAGCTGAAATTACTTAAAGTTTTTATGTATTTGATTTTACTTAAATATTCCACGTATGTTCTACTAAATTGAAAGTTTGAGTTAGCAAGACTTAAATTTAGTGCGTAAGTGGCAAAACTAATGTTTTCAAGTAAATTCTACATGGAAAAAATACGTAAAAATTACCAATGAACAAATTATTTTTTACAGTGCATATTTCATTCTTATTTGTTTAATTCACATGTCATTTGGTCTCCATTGAATACTCCTTTAGTTTGTATATTTGGTCATGGGAAGGTGTTTCCGAAAGAGGAACTCTACTTGATAAAAGGAACAAACAAAATAACATACCAAGCAAATAACTCGCCCGGGCGTAAAACTATAATTTGATGGTGGTATTATTTCCCAGGTTCCTATACTATCCAGAAAAAATATAATTGTAAACATTATTTCCCAGCATTGATAAATTATGTGCGTGGGTGATCAACGCTCGGATTACGAAAAATCGTGACGCGCTCCAAAAGAATAACTACTTTGTTGAACCGATCGGTTCAATGAATCATTTTTTCTCTTTTGACTACTTTTGTCATGACAGTTTTTTCCCTTTTCATGTGTGGACAAAAGTATGTGTCCATCTCTCTCTCTTTCTCTCTTTCGCCCCTTCTTGATCACCTTTGCTCCCATCTTTCTCTCATGCCTTTTCTCCCTATAATCACATTCTGATAATGGCAAACAGGGTACAGAAGTGTTTTATGGCAGTCGGTGTACTTTAGAATCAATAATTTTGTAAGGTGTTTGAGTCATTACGTCTGTGAGACATCTTAGTGCATCCTGCTAATCTTCATATCATGTAAGTATGTTTTATTTTATGTATTATTTCATAATTATATACATTTGATTCTGGAATGCTTCTTTTTCCTGTTGGAAATGTGAATAGGTTAGCTGCTATTTGTCAAGAGTATATGAATTCACCAACAAGTTCTGCTCAATTCAACTTAAAGGAAACCTCACCCAAAGACCAAGAGTAGGTATTCTGAAAAATGAGATGTAGTCCTGCCCTTTGCTTTACAATGTTCCTTACGGAAATAAACAAGAGAAATATAAATGAAGATATTCTTGGCATGATGTGATGCCTTTTGGCATTTGAGGTGCGCAGCCATTTCCTTGGAAATGTGACGTACCAGTTGGAGTTGTAAATGCATCATGTACCAAGCTTTAAGTGGAAAGACTTTTTAAATAAATAACAAAACCTTTACTTTTCAATGAGGAAAGTCATAGGTGAGATGATAGAAATTATATTTGCTAAAAAGAATTAATAACAGGGAACAATAGTAACTAATTCATTTAAAAATACTAAAATACAGCAGTTGACAAATCTACTACATTAATGAAAAACCTTCACACCAGCAGAGCACCAATTTATTTATCCAATTCGCGTTCTGGAAATAGAAGTACAGAGGATGATAGCAGGTGAATGAAATGTTTCATCCATTCATTTGAATACATTTTTCAAAAAAATAAACGAATTCACATAGTGCGTCACGTTATCAAGAAAATGGCAATGTCCATGTCGTGCTGAGACACTTGACATTGTTGTTGTTTTAAGCCTCTTTCATATACACTAGACTTGATGGTGAATTTTGTAGATTAATGGGCAAGATTAAAATAAATCTCCCAGAATAAAAGTAAAGTTATTTGGGGGATTGAGGGTACCTTTAACACTTATTTTCGTTAATTTCCTCTTCCTTGTTAACAAATATACTTACATTATGAGATAATGTATACAATTCATGAATACATACATTCTAGAATGTATTTCGTCCTGTTCGAAATGTGAATAGGTTGGCTGCTATCTGTCAAGAGTTTATAAACTTACCAATAACTTCATTTAATTCCATGATAATAAATTCCATTCACCTCGACTTAACATTTATTTTCTACCATTTACTCTTCCTTAGTAACAAATATACTCAAGTTTATATTACATGTATCATGTATACAATTCATGAATATGTAAATAATGTTGAAGAGTATATTATCACAAGGAAGAAAGCGTCAATCTATCCAAAGTCTGCTTGTATTTTCATTCATTCATATTAAATACAACAAAATCATTTTAAGTGAAACAAAAGTCATACATTAATAAACAACGGTAACCATATTTAGATCTAAGACATGGGCATGATCATAAATAGGCCCTACTCACGATCCAATCATGATTCAAGGTCATAGAGGTATGACTTCATAATTAGAAGTTACCGAAGTTGGGTACAATTTTTGTTATAAGCACTGTATATTAAATGTAGTGAATCCCTATTGCAGCAAACATGAAATTCTGAAGAACTTTGCAGGAGTTATGGATATGTCACGTAACTATGTTCTATCTGTGAAATTAAACGTTAGCAGTGTTTATATTATGCAAGGAAATCCGTTTACTTTCTAGAATTCACTGTCAGACACTATTGAGTGACTGACTGACTTCTTTTTTTTTCTTTGGTAATAACATACATGAAATGAGCTGTAAAAGCTACATTTGTTTACATTAATAAATCAATTCTTGTAATGGCCAAATTAAGCTGATTGAATCTTTGCGCAGCCATTTCAAATGCCATCGGAAATCAACCTTTTTTCATTTATAGACCTGCAAATGGGACATAGTACCTTGGAGGCAATTTGTGCATACTATCAGACAAGTATTTCGAATCAATAGTTACCTTTTTCATTTTACAATCACTTTTTGTCATGGCGCGTCATAAAGGACCGCACTAACCACTGTCTGACGCAGTCATATACGTCAGTCAAATGACGCCACGTATGCAACGGACAGTAGGAGGTGTTTAAAAGTGATGTAATCTACTTCTCTATGATTTTTTTTGTTAATGTCTATTTTCAGAAGACGAATCGACGACGAAAGGCAAGATAATTATGGATGCTATTAATATTATCCCAACAACCATGGCCAAAATCACTAACAGGAGTAGCGATACAGAAGTCTTTGTGTTTGAAGATTACAACCAGCGCATTGCTATATCCGCTATCGTCTGTATCGTCTTCCTTGTGGGATCCATCGGCAACACACTCGTCATCACCGCCGTAGTCGTTTCCCGTAAACTCCGCTCAACCACCAACTGGTTCATCGTCAACTTGGGCTGTTCCGACCTTCTAACATGCCTCTGTCTCCCGTTTAATGTTGTTGCCTTGCTAAGCCGTGACGGATGGCCTTTACCAGGTTGGATCTGTTCGGCCAATTCAGCCGTGACATGGATCTGTCTGGGTTCCAGTATCATGACGCTGGCCCTCATTGCCTATAACCGCTGGTACCTACTGACAAAATCAGGGATACAGTTCCAGAAACTCTACACAACTAGAAACATATGCTTCATGCTGCTTAGCGCTTGGATGTACCCAGCTATTTTGGTCCTGGTACCTCACTTTGCTGGTTTGGGCCGACTGGGATATTCTTACAAGTACAAGGCATGCGCGCAGGATAATTCAATTCCAACGGCATTCTTATATAGCCTCACAGCCGGGGCATGCGCTGTCATCCCTGTGTTTATTGTCACCGTTGTTATCTACGTTCGGATCTATCTTTTCGTTTCGCGACAAAGTAAAAAGATGATCCAGCTCAAAAAAGCAGGAGAACCCCAGGCGCGTGGCATAGACAATGTCAACGTGGAAATGAGCTCATCAGAGTTTGTTTCGTATGACCCGAGCACTCTCACATCTGAAATGACAATGAAACAAAGCCGTTCGACTTCAAACCTTGACACATCCACATCAAATGGAGAGGGCAAATTGACAGCCATTGAAAATTTACCAAATAACACACCCCTTGACATTTCTGATAATCAGTCCAAGGCGGTCTCCAGAAGGTACCAAAGCTAATCAGAAGCGTTCAAGATCCATCAAGCAAAATTTGCCTAATGACAAGGCAAGACCACACCTGACCAAGTACAACGTCACGGTTACGGAAAGACTTGCCGTTGTGGTGCTAGCATTCATCATCTGCTTGCTCCCGTTCGGTGTAAGCGTTCTCATTTATTCAAGCGATCCGGGCATCCCCTGGACAGGCCTGATGGTGACCTTCAACAGTTGCGTCAACCCTCTGATTTACGCCAGGACAATGCCAGAGTTCTGCAAGGTGATGCTAGCCATCATTCGCTGTCGGCTCAAGGACATCACTGAGCCAATCGCATGCATCCGTCGCTTTCGTTAATGAAATTATCCCCATGATCCAAAGAGATAATACAGCCCTGCATACATTTAACAAAGTGTTACGAAATGAGAACAAGACAGTTCAGAAGCATTTAAACAAGAAGAAAATAAAAGTATGTGACTAATAAAACGAAAACATGTGGGTTCAAATAATTAAGAGATCACTACAACAACGAATTTGGACATACAAACTTTGGAAACATCACACAGTAATGCTTGAATTTGCAGGATAAATGCCTCTTGCAAAAGCTGTAAAGATGATTATACCCCTTCATTAAATACATAAAATAAAATATATTTTACAGAACTACTTATTATAAGTACTGAATAGTAAGGAACTTTAATTGACGGAAAGATTACAATTTGAGAGGAAAAGATTTAATACTACTATAACAAGCAGATCAAATTAATATTTCAGGACTCATGACATATTCGTTTAAAAGTTGATTGCACTCGGTTAATGTCATGTTCACAGTAATTAGCAGAGAGAGATTAAAGTTAACGTTAGGGACTTTTAGATTTGCGTGGACTGATACGTGTGACGTCCATTCAAGGCAGTGGATTAAAAGGACGTCGATCGTAGCAATCCACGTTGTCGTTGTGCAAATCTAAAAGTCCATATTCTCACGGTTGACGACGACGTATCATTATTAGGCCATCTGCAGGGTAGCGTCTCTTGCTTTTGTCAGGATCTATCGTTTCCCCGTCATTCTTTCTGTATGTTTTTTTCATATCTGATGACTAACAATTGCATGACATGTGCCATATATGCATGATTTGTTATCCTAACGAAGAGATTTTTCTTGATTACTGATGCGTGACGTCATCTAGGCGCCATTTTGTTAATTTCTATTATTGACCATAATTCCCTCATACATTATCATTTCTAAATAGTATTTGATATACATACGCTTGTTATCAAAGGTCAACTTTTGGTCACACCAATGTCCGTGCACGCGTATAACTTTAAAATTGGTCAAAATGTTTATTGTTCAAATTAAATACACGTTTCAGACATAATGTAACTTTTCAAAATTTTGTGCGCGCATATTTTTTTTTTTTTTACTTGTTTTGTGTTGCTGATACACTGTCGCTCATAAAAAAAAAAAAATTTCTTTTAGTTCTGATAGGGTATGAATTGGAGATGCGATTTTATGTATCACGTTTGCTGTTAGAATGCTTTGACGTCAACCTAGTGTTGCTCAAGGAAATCAATTGAATTTGATTCGATTAGGTAATATTTGCCGTTGTTGTTTTGAATGTATCGATCCATCAGAAGACGGGATCGTCGTCAAAATTCCGATTTAATTCCGATCTACTTGTACTTGTTATATGAATGGAGGGTGGGATTGTTTTTTCACAGTCCGAATTTCGATGATTGGCGGCGTAGCGTATAGCAAATCTCTTAATGAGCTGATAAATAGGCATTGGATGTGAATTTGCATCCGGATAATTAGATGAGTGTGTTAACACACAATAAATCGCCGGCATATGTTATTAAACAGTATAAAAATTAATGAATTGATGAGTTTTGCAAGCACATAAGTGTGTACTATTCCAATGTGTATTTATACACTTTAGAACGTAAAGAATCGGTAAAAGAGGAGGATTATGTTTACGATATGTATTTGGCACCAGTATAGACTACAAACCGTCCCTGTTTTCACGAAGTGACGGTAGTGAGCAAAATCGCATATAATTTCACTTTCGATTTTTTTGCATTTTTGGACATCATTCACTAACATCTTGAACCTCAAAAAATTTCAGACCGTAATAATATCTAATTATGTCACTATGACGATGACGTAAACAAGAAAATACCTAGCAAAAGGATTTTCTGTTTTCACGAAGTGACGGCCAAGTACGCGCTTAACAGCCGTCAATTCGTGAAAACATCGTTTGCTCTTTCCTGCTTTTAATATTTTCACGAAGTGACGGTAGTGAAAATTTCGCAGTTCGGAACAGTCACAGACCATGAAAAGGTGAGTTTTTAAACATTTTTTTAAGGTAAATTAATGTGGTACACTCTTTTGATTCATTCTGATTCTTTGTAAACCATAAATATGTCCATGAGCACAGAAATGTGTGAAATATACACCGCCGTTCCACATATCGCCCCATATACTTATTTTCATGTAAGTGAATAAAGGAGTGAAGTATCATGTGATCAAAAACTAAAAAGATCAACTTATGTCTTAACAAATATACATCTAGACTAAATAACTTAAGTGGAGAGTCTTTCTTATTTAGCTCCACACCAAATATTAATGCTATAGACCTCTAAGGTTCTTTTTATATCTGCTTAAGTTATAAATTTGAACAAGTTTTACAGAAAGTTAGAGATCAAGTAGACTCTAGATCTAGAGACTAGAGTTTTACTTTTATTTTTTCAGTAATTTACTTTTAGGCCTGTAGCTAATTATAAATTTGATTTAGAGTCTAGAACTCTAGTTACTCTAGATCATCATTTTATAGTTATCAGTTTATGTCAGCCACTACTCATCAATCTAGAATCTAGAGATGAGTAGATCAGGATCTAGACCAGACTGAGACCTTTCTTGTAAGGCGTGCCTGGGGTTTAAGAAACTTCAGGGCTCCAAGCCCAAGGCCAACATCAACATGGCCAAGGGCAAAGGGAGTTATGAAAATTATCATCATGCTGAGCTGAGATGACCTGGGAAGTAGCCCCTCCTGGTTAACTGTTAGGGAAGTCCACGATTTGCCTGTCAAGCAAAGAAGGACATGAATGAACATTTAATTAAAAATTGAAAATTAGATACAGTCCTGCCCTGAAAAAATGGCACCATCCGAAAAAGGAATACTTTTGTTTTGAGAGCGAAGTAATCGTGAGTAGTCTACCTTTTGGGGAACAATGTCCACATATTTAGCTTAGTTTCTCTCATTATCTGTACTCTGTGTCTGTTACATGTATATCCAAAGGCAGCACTTTAGTACCCTTGGTCCCTCACCCTATATAAAAATTCTTGTAAACAATTGTCCTTGATACCAGCAAATGTTGCCCAACTCCACTTCATATTTTAAAGAATTTTCCAAGCAAGCACCATACCAGATGATGTACATGTCTCACTACCTACACTTTAGTGGTAATGAAATTATGATGATGTTTTTGCTTTCACTTTAGTTTCAGATGCAGTAGATACAATTTGCACTTATATGAAGGAAGCACTGGGAAAGTACATCTACTTTTCAAGAATGCCACAGGCCAGAAGCAAATCCAGGTGAGAATAGTTTCATGATCTGTTCAGGAAAATCACACTTTAGCAGCAAAGTACTAAGCACACTCACTGCGTATGTGCATTGGGGTAGTTGTTGTTTGGTAGGGGCAATTGGAAAATTCTATTTTGGGGTAATAGGGGCAATTGAAAACTTCTGTTTGGGGTCAGTTATGCCGAGTAATTAATTTGATGTACAAAAGATAAAATTGGATTCATTTCCTTACCTCTGCTTGCAAAAAAAATGAAAGAAAATAACTTGTAATTATTTCTTTCATTCTACAAAATTAGATTGGATACAGGGACCGACATGCTGGGAAGATGGGTCCTTGATAATTCACTGAACACAGAGCTGGGATTGTGACTTGGCATAGTGACCTAAGAGTGGGAGCGGTATGGAACCGTTGAAGCAATTCACCGAACACGTACAGTCAGAGCTGCATGTGTGACTTGGCATGGTGACCCTTGAAGTCTCCTGACGGCTCCGATTGCGATTCTGATGATGACCCATTGTCTATGCTTCTGAGCGAGTCAAAAGGTATCTTCTCTCCTTCTTGATTGTTTCCCAATAGTTAAAATTTTAGATATTCTTAATTGATTTTAATGCTTAGGTCCCTTAGTTAAGGGAATGAGTGGTCTTATCGAGGTCAGCATCTAATTTTTTTTTAAATCCTTAACAAAAATTGCCAATACTAAGGTGATACCAAATAAAGTATTTAATTCATTAAGAGCCTCTCTAAAAGTTGGTACCAAAACTACACAAAATAATTTCGCCCAATCATAATGCACTGTAAAGTTTCCCTTTCATAATTGAAATTCTGATAATGGTTTTCTATTGATTGTTCTTTCTCTTATTTCCTTTTGCTTTCACGCAGTCTAGATAAAGGATCTTCGCTGCTTCAACCACTATTGCTTGGATGACATACGTGTGAAGAAACTTGAAGAACTGTTGTTGAAGAGCATGCTTGAGAAACTAGAATCAATTACATGATCGTTTTGACAATGCTTCAATGTTTCAATACCTCAATCTCTCTTTTATACTGTTTTTTTTAAAAAACATTTTAAATATCATAAACAAAGCAAACACCACTCATAATTGTAGTTGTGTGTTGTAATCGCAATGAAATGGATTGATTATAAAATCAATGAATTGATTTAAAGCAAACTGGTAACATTGTCCATGATTTCTGAAACAATGAACTGAATAGTCGTACAGGTGTCAGTTTTCTGTTACAGTATTGCAATGAACTCCTGCACACATAAATCTTTATTATTCAAATGTATAGCTCAGAACAGCTATTTATCAGGTATACCTACCTCAATCAGTAATGCATATTAGAGTTTTCGATTCCAGTTCCATGAATCCTCATATCGTATCTTTGTATTGAAGAATTTGTTTATCTATTTTCTTTAAATGTTTGTATTCACAGGGGTTGATGCCTTCATTAGAACATGAATATAAGTTACATTTCCACAATTGATTTTTCTTTCAAAACACAACACAATGTTACTAGTTCACATTTAATGTTTTTATTTTTACTTCTATAGTCATTCTCATCATAATTGTATTTGGTACTTCAAACTATCTTATAATCATACAATATAATGTTGCTGTTTTGAATTTTATCTGTTTGATGAGAAATGAAATTGTTTAGTCAAATTGATATTTCCATGTTTATCATGCATTGTTCAGCTGATAATTGTTTAGTCAGAGATTACGTGTTTGCCTGGGTGAAGACAACCTTTTAGCATTGGTAAACTTTGTAGCGTTTGAGACTGTGTACTAAATTTTATTGAAATACCCTAGAAAGAGATTGTGTAAACTGACTTGCTTCTGAAACTCTACTCACAAGATATTAATGAAAACAGTAATGAACAAAAAAGTAATGATGATGATTATATTATTCATATTTCCCATTGAAAAAACTGTGCCATCTTTTTTTTCAAGAACTGCCTCGTTTTGTTACGATCAACATGTAAACCTTTCAGCCAGAACAGGATAACTATGGCGTGCAAGAAAGAGACTATACCACACAGTACTGTTTTGAATACCTCTTTTGTCTTCAGGTAAAAAAAATCTGTGCAGATGAACCTTTAAAAAAAAGAGTTTATTTAGCAACCAGTATATTTCAGCATGCTAATGATGTAAAATTTCTTATTCATTTTGTTTTGGAATGGTATTTTGAATATAGATTTATTTCTTTGTTGACTTCATCATACATGTAGTATGTGGCATTTATTTGCTATGATTGCTGAATAAACATGATAACCAGGACATGTATGAAGAATAAGTTAAAGACATTTTTAGCATATTTAGTACTGTATAATGTGCTAAATAACCTTTGTATTCCGTGGCTGTATACCTGATGAGTCTTCTCCACAAATCCCTAAATGTACATTTCAAAATGCAATATAGTATTGATGATAATTGATGATGATATGTTTGGTATGAATTATTTAATATTTTTAATTTATTCTCCATTTGCCACTTGCTGTTCTGGTTCCAAATGTTTGAATTAAAACTGCTCAGTCGAAATTCATTTTCTGTGTTTATATTGCAGAGTTGAGTAGTTAACTACAGATTATGGTCAATGATCAATACTGAATCTTTTTCCTTCATTCAAAAATATTTCTTAACATATTTGCTTTATTTCCTATGTGAAAAAATATATTTAGCTAGGCCCCTCTCTAAAATTTTAGAAATTCCACATAGTAATAGAGTCGCAAAAGCCCTAATATCACCCGCATGAATTTCAACAAGAAATGGCAGAATTTGTGTGATATTAAGAGGAGATGGAGGGGGTAAAGAGAGAGAGAGAGAGAGAGAGAGAGAGAGAGGGAGACTACTTGAACGTGTTCTTAAGTGGAAAGTATATAGTAACTTTAGTGCAATCTTTAGTTCCTACTACATAAAATATACCTGATAATTAAACCTCAAAGAATATTAAATACATATCCATTTTTAGCTTAAGATTAAAGAGAATAGCTATTAATCATTTTAAAAGCACTTTGTGCCAATATCCATCTGTGCTATTGATAGTTAATTTATTGTGAGCCGTAGCTTCGTGAACAAAAACTGACATCATACATCTAACATCATAATTATACAAAGAAGAAAAGGTGCTCTTATTTTATCCATACATCTATTAAAAAAGTAATTTTACCGTATTTCAGTGTCTATCTCATGAAATTGCTTCACACAATAAAAATCCCATATGTTTTATACGCGCTCGGCTACGAGCCGTCACTTCGTGAAAACAAAATACAAGCGTTCTATGTGATTTGTGTTTTCACGAAATGACGGTTAAGTTAAAAGTTCATACAGAGACATTCAGTTTATTCTTATCAATAAAAAAAAACAGCTACCAAACGAGGAAAATGTACTCTATCTCTCAGTTCGCATTATTTTATCTGTACATCAATTAAACAAAAAATAATGCCGTTTTTAGTGTCCATTTCGAGAATTCCATCCACAAGGGAAAAGTCCCATACGTTTTACGCGCGCGGCTACGTACCGTCACTTCGTGAAAACAAAATCAAAGCGTTCTATGCAATTTGTGTTTTCACGAAATGACGGATGTGTTAACAGTCCACACAGAGAAATGAAAAAGCAGCTACAGAAAGAGGAAAATGTACTCTTTCTCACAGTTCGAATTATTTTATCTGTACATCAATTAAACAAAACGTTTTGCCGTATTTAGTGTCCATTTCGAGAATTCGATCCACGAGAGAAAAATCCCATATGTTTTACGCGCGCGGCTACCTACCGTCACTTCGTGAAAACAAAATCACAGCGCGTCCTTGAATTTCGTGTTTTCACGAAGTGACGGTAATGTTTACAGCTCATTTCCTTAAAAAATATAAGAAATTATGGAAATATTTAAAGATAGAACTAAACATTGAGATATTTTCAATCCCAGGATATAAAATTTATTTGCCTTTGATAAATTAAAGAGGTTGAGATTATGGCTCGAACCTTTGAAAGCGATTTATTCAAAACAAACTTTCTTTTAGTTGCGCGCTCTACCGTCACTTCGTGAAAACAGGGTGCCCTTAGAAAATTTAATTTTGCCTAGAGCGAAAACACAGAATTGTAAGCGTACGTTTCTGTATCGCGGAAGTAAATTGTATAATGAATTATCTATGCAGCACACTCAACAATCAAGAAGTTTGGCTATATTTAATAAAGAAATAAAAATCACTTTGAAATGTTACAACAGAGAAATTTCTTTTTAGATAATATTAATACCAATTTATGATTGTCCTTTGTAATATACCCAGGAGGACTTCGAAGGGGGTAGCGGGAAGGGTTGGCAGTATCGAGAGTGTGGCGGGAGGGGGTGATGAGGCGAGGGGGATCGATATTAGTGCATTTGTAAATTACTATGATTAAACATTGATATTGTATGTACAACTTGGCCCAAGTGAGATTGTAAAGATTGTCTGGTGTTCAGTCATGCATGCACAGATTCAAATGAAAGTGGTACCTAAATGTACTGGAAGGATAACTCTATCAAAACATATCATGAAAACCATGACTAAATATTCATACTTCAAACAATACAACTTTTAAAAAGTGGGACATTATTTCTGACTCACTTTGTATATATACGTACATATATCTCAGCACTCCCGGTTAAAAAATCGTTCCCAGGGCCCTGCTCGAGTCTTTCGGTTTCTGGACGTGCCACTGATATATTATATATCGTTCATTTTACATGCTATTAGATTTAAACCTTTTGGAAGGATTATTCAGTTCGTTTTTTAGCAGATTCATAAGATCTCATTAGACGAAGTACACTTTTTACGATTTTCGATTTGCTTTTAATATCAGAGACTGTTACTAGAATGCAAGAATATGTAAACGTTTACAATGATACATGTACATTGTAGGCCTAAACGTAATATGCAGATATGCATGACCCAGTTTCATATCTCATAACAACAAACTCTTTCAAAAAGAGTTGGCAATAGCCATCGAAAATAACTTTTGTTTTTGATAATTATTGTAAAGATATTCCTTTTTTCATTTGTTTAAAGACACACATCGAATACTCTTTTAATTTGTGTATCATTTCGTCGTGTATAGGTGCTTCCTAAGGAAGAACTCAACTGAAACTAATTGCAGAAATAACACACAAAGCAAACAACTCACCTGGGCGTAAGAATATAGTTTGATCGTGGTAATATTTCCCCGGTTCCCTACTATCTGGAACATTTTGTTAAAGGGACTTGGTAACATTGTTCAGATGAGATAAAATGGTGCTAAGGTAGTAACTTCAATGTTAGATGTACAATTAAAGATAGTCTGAAAGTTTGAGTGAAAACAGACCCTTATTAATGATAAAAATCGGGAAAAACTGATCCGATCGATTCGTTAATTCTCCCAACTATATTATTACAATTTAATTACATTTTAGGTGAATGTAAATCGTCACAAATAGCAAAAAATTGGCTCTATATACCTTTCCAGACATTTAAGTGTTCACATTTTGTTTACAACTTGTCTTATGTCTTCTTCTCATAGAAAAACGGTTGGTTAAATTCAAAAATAGTTGGGAGAATTAACTGTTTAGAGGATGTCGCACAGTGAAGCCTTCAAAGAAAACTATAAATATCTTTGTGGTTTGAGAATTTTTCAGGAAATTGTGCATGTCAGGGGATTAGTACAGTAGAAGGAATATAATAAGTAACATTTGATACAAAAATGACGCAGTTTTTCCATCAACCTTCAACAATGTTACCGAGTCACTTTAATTCCATATACCCCGACCTTGTCAAGAGTTGATTCTCAAAATATTTCCCAGCATTGATTCGTGCGAGGGTATCCATCGCTCAGCCTATACAAAAACTGTGCCGCGCTACAAAAGAATAACTTATTTGTTAAACCGATCGGTTCAATGAATCATTTGTTATCTTTTGCCAACATTTGTCATGACAGGTTTTCCATTTTAATGCGTGGACAAAAGTATATTTCCATATCTATTTTTCTCTCTCTCCTTCTCTCTCTCTCTCTCCCTTTCTATATCACATTTGCTGCCATGCTTCTTTAATCACACTCTGATGATGGCAAACATGGTACAGGAAGTCTTTTATGGCAGTCGGTGTACTTCATAATTGATACTATTATACAATAAGGTCTTTGAGGCACTCAGTCTGAAAACCTTTGTAGTGCATCCTGCTAATCCTCATTATCATGTAAGTATACATTATTTTCACGTTTACATTTGATTCTGGAATGCTTCTTTTTCCTGTTGGAAATATGGACAGTTTGGTTGCTATCTGTCAAGAGATATTGCACCATCAGCATTTGGAACATTATGACTATGATCGTCATTCTATTCATCAAATGCTCATGAAGTTGTCCATTCATGCATGAGGGTTAACAGGAATCTTGACAAAATGGGTATTGTTTTTCGGCAATTGAAAGGATATACCTAATGCCGTCCATTTCATCCGAAAGAGGCTACGTGTATGTGGTACATGTTATGCCCTATGCTTTGCACACGGGCGTCATTTTGATTGCGTAATATATATATATATAGGCTATATTAATTAGACCATTGATGGCAATTTGTGCATAAACTAGCATTTCGTATCGATGGATGCCCTTTTCATTTTACGATCACTTTTTATCATCCCCACATTGCACGTCATAAAGGACAGTACTAATCACAGACGCAGTCCTAAACGTCAGTCAATGGACGCCGCATATGCAACGGACAGTAGCGTGTGTTTAAACTGATGTAATCTACTTCTTCTCTTCATGATTTGTATTTATATTTTTCAGAAGACGAGCCGACGACGTAAGACGAGATAATTATGGAAGGTAATATTATCCCAACAACCATGGCCATAATCACTAACAGGGGTAGCGATACGGATATCTTTGTGTTTGAAGATTACAACCAGCGAATTGCTATAGCCGTTATCCTCTGTATCGTCTTCCTTGTGGGATCCATCGGCAACACACTCGTCATCACCGCCGTAGTCCTTTCCCGTAAACTCCGCTCATCCACCAACTGGTTCATCGTCAGCCTGGGCTGTTCCGACCTTCTCACATGTCTCTGTCTTCCGTTTAATGTTGTCGCCTCTGTAAGTGACGGATGGCCTTTGCCCGGATGGATCTGAGCAGCCAATTCGGCCGTGATGTGGGTCTGTCTGGGTGCCAGTGTCACGACGCTGGCTTTCATTGCATTTAACCGCTGGTACCTGCTGACAAAATCAGGGACTCAATTCCAGAAACTCTACACAACTAGAAACATAATGCTTTATGCTGCTTAGCGCTTGGATGTACCCAGCTCTTTTGGTCCTGGTACCTCACTTTGCTGGCTTGGGAAGACTGGGATATTCTCACAAGTTCAAAGCATGCGGGCAGGATAATTCAATTCCAACCTCATTCTTATATAGCCTTACAGCCGGGGCATGTGCCATCATCCCTGTGTTCATTGTCACCGTTGTTATCTACTTTCGGATCTATATTTTCGTATCGAGACAAAGTAAAAAGATGAACCATCTCAAAATAGCAGGAGAACCCCAGGCGCGTGGCATAGACAATGTCAACGTGGAAATGAGCTCATCAGAGTTTGTTTCGAATGAACCGAGCACTCTCACATCTGGAATGACAATCACACAAAGCCGTTCAACTTCAAACCTTGACACATCACCATCAACCGAAACAGATACATCAAATGAAACGGGCAAATTGAGAATTGAGAATTTACCCAAAAACACACCCCTTGAAATGTCTGGGAATCAACCAAGGCTGTCTCCAGAAGGTACCAAAGCTAATCAGAAACGTCTAAGACCCATTCAGCAAAATTCGCCTGATAACAAGGCAAGACCACACCTGAACAAGTACAATGTCACAGTTACGAAAAGACTTGCCGTTGTGGTGCTAGCATTCATCATCTGCCTGCTCCCGTTCGGTGTGTGCGTTCTCATCTATTCGAGCGATCCGGGCATCCCTTGGACAGGCATAATGTTGACCTTCAACAGTTGCGTCAACCCTCTAATTTACGCCAGGACAATGCCAGAGTTCCGCAAGGTGATGCTAGCCATCATTCGCTGTCGCCTCAAGGACATCACTGAGCCAATCGCATGCATCCGTCGCTTTCGTTAATGGAATGGGATGGTCCAAGTAGAACGACAACCCACGAGACAGTTTCACAGCCATACATTGTCGGTCACAGAGCAAATGTCACAGAGTAGTCCTTGAATTCGCAGGATAAATGCCTCCTGTAAAGGGTTCTACGACACCTACCCCCTGGACATCCACCCCGGATAACCACCCCAGTCAACTACCTCCTAGGACAACTACCCCCAGACAACTTCCCCCTAGAATAGTTGTTCGGGGGGTAGTTGTCGTAGAGGATGGTTGTTGTAGGGGGTGGTTGTCTGGGGGTAGTTGTCAGGGGGTAGTTGTCCTAGGGGTACTTGTCCGGGATAAGTTGTCCTGGGGGTAGTCGTCCTAGAGGGTGGTTCCCTTAGGGAGTAGTTGTCCTAGGGATAGTTGACTGGGGGTGGTTATCCGGGGGTGAATGTCCAGGGGGTAGGTGTCCGGATACGGCTGTAAAGATATTATCCCTTGAATATATACAAGAAATGTAATATAATTAGAAATTACAGAAGTACTTGTAATAACTGTTGAATAGTGAGAAGCTTGACGTGACGGAATGATTACCATTGGGAAGGACAGATTTAATACCTTTATGACAAGCATTAGCAAATAAATATTTCAGGACTCATGACAAACTCCTATAACAGTTGATTGCACTCGGTTGATTCCATTGATCGCAGGAATTAGTAGATAGAGATGGTATACAAATACTACACATCAGTGAGGGCATTAGTAAGAATTACCCACATGAGGTACCTTTGGAACAGTCTAACACGCCCGATGCGATAGCCGAGGGTGTTTGGACTGTTTTTAATGTACCGAGTGTGGGTAATTTTACTAATGCCCGAACAAAATGATGTGTATTTTTTTATTTATAAGATTATGTTTGATTTGTTTTATAAAATGATGTTTTATAACATGATTTTGATAATGATTGGTCATTATCCCATGGTAATGACCGGTCTTTATCACATGGTAATGACCGGTCATTACCAAAATTACGCATTAGGCAAAATAAATGCCTAGTCATGTGTACGCTTTCAACTAATCATTTGATTAGGATCCACGTCATCATCTTATAAAAGTGAATATTCTCTTGGTTAACGACGATGTATCATTCTTAGGTGATCTGTTGCGACGTACATGTAGCTTAGCAGAGGACCTATTGATTTCGTCAGAATCTATCTTTTTCCCCCATTTTTTATGTATGGTTAATTTTTGCTTTATATCTTATAAATGAGATGGTTAATGACGATGGGATTTTCATGACATGTGCCAAATGCATGATTATGATCCTAACGAAGAGATTTTTCTTGATTACCTATGTGTTACGTCATCTAGGCGCCATTTTGTTAATATCTATTATTGACCATAATTCCGCCATGCTTTGTCATTTCTGAATGGTATATGATATGCATAGAAATGACGTCATGGATAAACTTTAAATCACATCCATGTCCGTACACGCGCCATGGCGGTCGTGTACGCATTCGTCAATTTTATGACGCAGGGACCCAATTTTATGACGCAATGGGAAAGAAGCACAAAAGAAGGTCATGTTAGACTTCAAGAGATTTTTGCATAATCGATCAATTTGGACAGCTTATAAATCTCAATTTGTTGGAAGCATGTGATATTCATCAAGTTCACCAACTTTTGACTCTCGGGATGCCGAAATTGTTATTCAAATCATCAATTTAGCGATCATTATGTTTCGACGTCTGTCTTAGTTTGGTCATACGGAACATAGCCTTTCCCCCAACGGGCCAGCTCCGGCGATTTTGCAGTTCATGTAAGCATATAGGTATAAGCCTATATACTCCTATATAGTCAGCATACAACAATAATGTACTATTGTTCACACTCGAGTACGTTCACACTTGATTGCGTTCCGTCTTGATTGTGTTCCGGATTTAACAAGGTGCTATTGTTCAGAATTGATTGTATACCGTATTCTACAGAGTTTTCGTTGTGTGCATGATCACGATGTCCAAGTCGCAACATTCCTCTATTTCTACGAGGCAAACGAGGCAGTCCCATTCAGCTGAAACCCCTCAAGTAAATGTCTCTTTCAAAGATATCATACAACAAGAGGATTTTTTAGATGCGGTGAAAAAAGCTGTGAAGGAAGCTGTAGGAGACGAATTGAAAGATATAAAAAAAGAACTTGAAAAAGTTTCGCATCAACTAGATTTGTATGAATCGCGAATCGTCACTCTTGAAATAGAAAAGGATTTGAATTCATCAAAATTGGTTACTATGGAGAAGAAATTATCAGAGCAGAGTGAAGAGATTCGAAACCTACAAAACAAGTCCCAGGAAGCCGAGCAATATTCAAGACGGAACTCAATTCGTATTTTTGGCTGCCATGAAGCAGAAGGGGAAAGCACGGATAGTATCATACTTGGTATTGCTAAAGATAAACTAGGAGTGGACATCAGTAGTAACGATCTTGATAGAAGTCATCGGACGGGCCCAATGGAGAGACCAAAACGGAACTCATCACAACATGTGAAAGGATCATCGTCGTTGATTTTGTCCGAATCATTGCCGATAAATTCTCAGTCTCGTCATCGCCCGATCCTCGTCAAGTTTGCAACGTACCGCGCTCGCCAGGCCGTGTTGAGAGCAAGACGGAAACTGAAAAATTCTGGAATCTCAATAGCGGAAGATCTTACTTTTTCAAACTACAAGTTATTGAGGGCAGCCAGGGAAGCAAATAAAGCCACTGCAGCTTGGTCGCAAGACGGACGAATCTTCGTGGCCCTACCAGCAAGTAATGGAAAACCTGCTAAGAAGCTAATCACGTCCGTCGAAGATTTGAAAAAATTGTAATATGATGATTTGATGTACATCTCTAACATCTAACGATGTTGGCTAGTGATATATTTTATACGTCATCCTGGGAGGTGTATCGATTTAACGAACAACAAACTCGCATTTTGTTTATATTTTTTATTTTAATGTATAACTTTAATTTTTGTGGTATTTTGTTTTGTTTGCTTTGAGTGTTTGGCTTTAGCTTTTTAAGCTAGATTTGAAGCAGGATTGTAATGTTAAGAAAGTTTCCATGTGGGTTGTGTAGAAAGTCTGTAAAATCAAACCAAAGGGGCCTTTTATGTACACAATGTAAAAGTTGGATCCATATATCATGTGCTAGGATACCTGTACAATTATATGATGATGACACGGAAGTGTTCTTGGATTGGGAATGTCCACAGTGTATGATGCAGCATTTGCCTTTTTATGGAGAAAGTGCCAATTTGATCAATGTGCAATATAATTCAAAGAAAAAATTAGATGAACATATAGTTAATCAGCCCGGGTTGAAATACAATCAGTTATCACTGAATGGATTAAAATGTCTACAGCTTAACGTTGTGAGTCTATTAAAGCATTTTGATGAAATTAAATCAATTTTGTGCAGTAATGACATACATCTATTCGCACTAAATGAAACCAGATTAGACGATAGTGTGTATGACACAGAAATCTCCATACCCCAATACTCTGTTGTTCGAAATGACCGCAATAGAAAAGGTGGAGGAGTAGCTATATATGTGCATAATAGTTTGAATTTTCATCAATTGACATTTGATTCCACCCTACATTTAGAAGCTGTATCATTACTGATTGATTTGAAAAAAGATAAACCTTTCATATTTGTTACATGGTATCGACCTCCAAGCTCCAAATGTGATATTCTCAATTATTATGAAACTATGTTAACATTTCTTGAGGGATTTAACAAACCAATCATTCTTATGGGAGACATCAATTTTGATATTTTAAAACAACCTCAAACAAGTGGATGTAAACGATATAACCAATTAAATGCTATTTATGGTTTGAAACATGTAAATAAGTCAGAATATACAAGAATTACTAAGGAATCTTCAACACTTGTTGATCATGTTATTACAAACTGTAATGAGAATGTAAATTCTTTTGGTGTTATTCATAATGGTCTCAGTGATCACTCCATGACTTTTTTGATCTGGAACACTCGTCAATATAATCAGTGTTCTGATCCAAATTTCGTCACATTTCGTAAATCAAAAGGTGTAGATTTGACTGCTTTTAAAAGTGAAATCAATGAGCTTGATTGGTCTGATGTTAAAGAAATGAAGAGTATAGATGACGCCGTAGATGGATGGCAAGAGCTTTTGTTGGGTGTAGTTAATAGGTACATGCCACTCAAAACTAAAAGAGTAAGAAAGAAACATTCACCGTGGTTGAATGAATGGATTTTTGAATTAATGAAGAAGCGTGACAAAATGAAACAGAAGGCAAAAATTGATAACAAAGATGTATATTGGAAAGAATATAGACAATTAAAAAATAAAGTTACATTTGAAAATAGAAAACTTAAAAGGAAATACTTTATCGAAAAATTAACTGAAACTATAGACAGAAATCAAACATGGCCGACTCTTAAATCTCTCCTACCCAACAAGAGCTCTAAATCACCTATTCCTGTGTCACATGATACTTTTGAAACTGCAAATTATTTTAATAATCATTTTGCCAATGTTGCTAATGTCTTACATGCATGTAATGGTGTTAATGTATCGCATGTATGTAACGAGGCAGGTCTGGATAATAATATGCAAACCCCACTATTTGAGCTTTCTTTAGTTTCTGAAGCAGATGTGTTAAAAGATATAAGAAATCGGTTGGTTTGGATGGGATCAGTTCTTACATATTGAAAACTTGTGCAAAAGAAATCTTTAGAATTATAGCATACCTTATTAATAAGTCAATAACTGATGGGGTAGTTCCTTGCCAGTGGAAGATTGCAAAAATTATACCATTGCACAAAAAAGGTGACAAATGTCAGCCAGATAATTACAGGCCAATATCATTACTGCCCTGTGTTTCGAAACTTTTAGAGAGGGTTGTTCAAAAACAATTACTTAATTACTTGAATGACAATGATGTATTAGTGAAGGAGCAATCGGGCTTTAGATCGAAACATTCCACAACTACTGCACTTATTAAAGTAACTGATGAATGGCTTGAAGCAATTGATCAAGGGAAATATACTGGGTGTGTCTTTGTCGATTTACATAAGGCATTCGATACTGTCAATCACCAAATTCTAATTAAAAAACTTTCTGATATTGGAGTACAAGGTACCTCATTAATATGGTTTCAAAATTATCTAATGAAAAGACGTATTAGAACTTCAATAGGACAAACATTGTCAGAAGAATTATCCCTTGATTACGGCGTACCTCAGGGCTCAATACTGGGGCCACTGCTATTTCTAGTTTTTATAAACGATCTGCCTAGGTCTTTCACGAAATGCAATTTGCACTTTTATGCCGACGACACGGTTTTGTATTACTCCCACAAAGATGTAGATGTGATTCATTCAGTTTTAAACGAAGAGCTAGGACATCTACAATCTTGGATGAATGCAAATAGACTCTCTGTGAACTCCACTAAAACAGTATGCATGCTTTTAGGGACAAAGTTTATGCTTTCTAAGCATGACATTCTCAATTTAGAGGTAAATGCCACTAAGCTAAATCAAGTAAAATGTTTCAAATATCTTGGAGTAAATGTAGATTGTGAACTTAAGTGGAATATTCATATAGAGCAATTGAACAAAAGAATTGGGAAAATGATTGGTTTCTTGAGGAGATTGAGGTATTTTATTAATGAGTCAAATCTGAAACTAATTTATACATCTGTAATTATGCCTCACTTTGACTATGCAGATACTGTTTGGCAAACTGCAAATAATAATCATTTTGATCAACTTCAGAAGCTTCAGAATCGGGCAGGAAGAATTATTCTTCAGGTTAAACCTGGTGAACATATATCTACTCAGCAGATTCACGATACCTTGGATTGGGAAACCCTAAAATCTCGACGTCGGAGACATATGTGTTCGTTACTGTTTAAAACATTTCATGAGCTAGCACCTAAATATATGACTGATAAATTTGTATTTAACGAAAAGTGTTACGGGCTAAGATATAATGAAAATTTAATGCTTCCGAAACCAAGAACCAATCAGTGTAAACGTACATTCTTATATCGTGGATCCTTGTTATACAATGAACTACCTATTAAGCTCCGTCAGTTAGACACACTAAATTTGTTTAATAAACATGTTCAAAAATACTTCAATTATTTTGATATTTAAATTTCGCAATCCTATTGGCTTTTGCCATAAACATAATCAATTTAATAACAGACTAAATTAGATAATGTGTATAATATTTTAAAACTAATTAAGTTAATTGTTAGCAGGGTGGGTGATAAGGGTGGGGTCGTATTTTGTTACATTAGGGATGGTAGGGGGTATTTGGATAGATTTTAATGCTTTTTGTTAGTGTTTTTTGTTAAATTTAATTTAATTTAATTTAGTTAAGTTAAGTACAAGTACAATGTTTTTGTGTTTTTGTGTTTTTTTTAAATTACGACTTACTATTTTGTTATATCATTACTTATTATAGTATCATTATATATATATTGGACTCCATGGAAGAACAGAGCCATTAGGTTAATGGCTCTGAAATGGACTATCCAACCGTTTTATCATTCTATCATTGTTATATAAGTCTTTGATTTTGTTATATTGTGTTATTGTTTTTATGATGATTTTCGGAAATAAAACAAACAAACAAACAAAACGTTATAATTAGCCAAAATGCTTATTAAACCAATTTACTCGCGTTTCAGCCCTTTTGAAGATTTAAAATCCTATAATGATGGAGCTGCGACTTTACTCTACACATGGGTTGAGATTCAATTTTTGATCAGAAGACGGGATCGTGGTCAAAATTTTGATTTAAGGTGAAAATCGGTCATGATTATGGTTCCTACTTGTAAGTGTTAAATAAATGGAGGTTGGGATTTTTTTCTCTAAAATCCGAATTTCTCATTGACTCTGTGTTATTAGATGATTGACCGCGTAGTGTAGCTAATCTCTTAACGAGCTTGCAAAAAGGCGATGGATGTGAATATTCATGCGGAGAATCGGATGAGTATGTGTATGCTGATTTACTTTAGTATTGAGACACACAATATATCGCCGGTATATGTTATTAAACAGTATAATGAATTGATGAGTTAATGTTGCAAGTACATAAGTGTGTATTATTTCAAAACACTTTAAAAGGCATATAATCGGTAGAAGAGTAGGATTATGCTTACGATGTGTATGATCACCTAATGACATGGTAGTGTGTGTGGGTTCCAATTTCACACCTTGGATGTGAACAAGCCTGTGGCCACTTGCATAGAGTTACTGTAGCGAAGTGTAAACACACTACCCAAGTTTTTTAAATAAATGTGAACAGGACCTATATGTGACTGTGTGACACCTCTGATGACAGCCTTACCTCCCTTTTTTCTGTCATTCTCTCTTTCTCCCTTTCTCACATCAACCTTACCCAAATCTCCAGTTTCTCCCTTTCTTTGTCTGTCTATTCTTCCGAAGCCTCCGTATTGTTTAAAGGATTACGTACCCCTTTCTCCCTCTCTCTCCCCCTTTCTCTCTCTCTCTCACTCTCTCACTCTCTCTCTCTCTCTCTCTCTCTATCTCGTTATATCGCTAAGCTTATATCTAGCTGTCACACAACATAAAGTAGTATGATTATTAAAAAAAACTCAAATCTTATCAAATCAAATCAATTATTTTTCAACGGTAAAACAACATAATAAAAATCAACGAAAAATTATGTTTGTAAATACAGGAATTCAATATTATTAGGCCAACAAATTTTGATGCAACCGGAGAGGACGGTATTTAAACTTTACTTTTAACACAGCTCAGTTTATACCACCTTATACTAAGATTCGATATTCGAACAATGCATAAATAGGGACAAATTGTAAGTCAAGTACGTTAGGAGGCCTCAACACGGAAATGGTGCATATACATGTAATTAGAAGACGTCGATGTGGAAACGACAACGTTCTGTTACTGCATATAATGTTAGCAAACACATATCAACATTCATTCGGTGGCGTATTGAGCAAGGGATGGAGCTGACGCTCGCACCCGTTTGATGCCACGACAACAAATATAATCACACAGGGCTGCCCATGCAGGTATAGGCCTTCGCTCCCGGCCCCTCCCTATATGTAGGAATCGAAATTTCCCACCCTCGAGTCTATCGGTTTCTGGACGTGCCACTGATATATATTATTCAGATCGTTCATTTAACATGCTCGACATGTTGGAATTATAAGATTTAAACATTTTGGAAGTACTATTCGGTTCGTTTTTTCAGCAGATTCATAAGAATTCATGAGACGAAGTACACTTCTCGTTTTACGATTTGCTTTTAATACCAGAGACTGTATAGAATGCAAGAATATTTGAACGTTTACAACAAATATAATACATGTACATTGTAGGCCTAAACGTAATATGCAGATATGCATGACCCAGTTTCGAATCTCATAACAACAAACTCTTGCAAAGAGAGTTGGCATTAGCCATTCGAAAATAACTTTAGTTTTTGATAATTATTGTTGTTTAAAGACACATTTGCTTTCTATCGAATACTCTTTTAATTTGTGTATCATTTCATCGTGTATAGGTGCTTCCGAAGGAGGAACTCAACTGAAACTAATTGCAGAAATACCACACAAAGCAAACAACTCACCTGGGCGTAAGAATATAGTTTGATCGTGGTAATATTTCCCAGGTTCCCTACTATCTGGAACATTTTGTTAAAGGGACTTGGTAACATTGTTCAGATGAGATAAAATGGTGCTCAGGTAGTTACTTCAATGTTAGATATCAAAATAAAGATAGTCTGAAAGTTTGAGTGAAAACAGACCATTATTAATGATAATAATCGGGAAAAACTGATCCGTTCGATTCGTTAATTCTCCCAACTATATTATTACAATTTAATTACATTTTAGGTGAATGTAAATCGTCACAAATAGCAATAAATTGGCTCTATATACCGTTCCAGACATTTAAGTGTTCACATTTTGTTTACAACTCGTCTTATGTCTTCTTCTCATAGAAAAACGGTTGGGTAAATTAAAAAATGGTTGGGAGAATTAACTGTTTAGAGGATGTCGCCCAGTGAAGCCTTCAAAGAAAACTATAAATATCTTTATAGTTTGAGAATTTTTTAGGAAATTTTGCATGTCGGAGGGTTAGTACAGTAGAAGGAATATGATAAGTAACATTTTATACAAAAATGACGCAGTTTTTCCATCAACCTTCACCAATGTTACCTAGTCACTTTAATTCCATATACCCCGACCTTGTCAAGAGTTGATTCTCAAAATATTTCCCAGCATTGATTCGTGCGAGGGTATCCATCGCTCAGGCAATACAAAAACTGTGACGCGCTACAAAAGAATAACTACTTTGTTGAAAGAACCGTCGGTTCAATGAATAATTTTGTTATCTTTTGACAACATTCGTCATGACAGGTTTTTACCTTTTCATGTGTGGACAAAAGTATCTTTCCATCTCTCTCTCTCTCTCCCTTTCTTGATTGCTTTTGCTGCCATGCTTCTTTAATCACACTCTGATAATGGCAAACAGGGTACAGGAAGTGTTTTATGGCAGTCGGTATACTCCATAATGAATATGCTCTAAGGTGTTTGAGTCACTCAGTCTGTAAAACCATCGTAGTACATCCTGCTTATTTTCATATCATGTAAGTATATATTATGTTGATATTTACATTTGATTCTGGAATGCTTCTTTTTCCTGTTGGAAATATAAATAGTTTGGCTGCTATCTGTTAAGAGTATATAAACTCATCATTAAGTTCTGTTAAAGATAAAGGTGAGTTCTGGTATAAAAAAAAAGGGAAATGAGTTCTCACAGAATCAAACGAAACTTACATTGAATGTTCAAGATTACAAATAAATGTCATTTACTAAACAATTTTTGTAGAAAATGTATACTGGCTGAGTAATGAGCATAGAAAGATTAGGAAATCAAGTTTATTAGCCCCGACACCATTTGTGTAGTCCCATATACATCTTTCTGTACAGTGCTTGTTACTTGACCAAGACTGGGCAAAATTTATTATGATTTTGATGACTCCAGAACTTTTTTTTTCTGATCCATTCCACACCTTTTCTTTCACAAATAATCGGATGACCAGAACTCACCTTTATCTTTAACTCAAACTCAACTCATAGGCCCGAATTCACAAAGGAGGTTTGTGGACAAACCTTAGTTTTCGTGTGTCATATGACGCGTTTCGACGCGTTTTTACAAACCAGGTTTGTAAAAAAAAAGCGTAAAAACGCGTCATATGACGTACGAAAACCAAGGTTTGTCGACAAACCTTTGTGAATTCGGGCCCTAATGTATACAATTCATGAATACATGTTAATTATCATGGAGAGTATAATAACAGGAAGAAGAAGGTGACGATCAATACCGAGTTTGCTGGTGCTCGTATTTTGTATTCATTCATGTTAAATACAACGTTATCATTTAAAGTGAAACCAAAATGCATTTGATGTTGACTGCAAATGGGACACAGTACCTTTAAATAAGAACTCAACTGTCCCTTTAATAACCAACATAAAAATACTTAAGTCAAAGAAATGATGGGCATGATCATAGATAAGCTTTACTTAACATCCAATCATGATCGTGTAATTTCATAAAGCATGCTTTTTTTATTCTTTTTTTTAATTCTCGCTCTGATAGTATTATGTAGAGGTGTTCATGATATATATCGCGTCATGCTAATTTAGTTCTATAGTGATATCAGATATTGTACCTTCAGCATTTGGAACATTATGACGATCATCGTCAAAACGTTCATCAAGTGATCATTGCGTTGTCCATTCATGCATGAAGGTTAACACGAATCTTGACAAAGTCGGTATTGTTTTTCGGCAATTGAAACGAAATACATAATGTCGTCCATTTCTTCCAAAAGAGGCTACGTGTATGTGTTACATATTATGCCCTATGCTTTGCACACGGGGCTTCAATTCGATTGCGTAATATATAAAGGCTATATTAATTAGACCATTGATGGCTGGCAATTTGTGCATGAACTAGCATTTCGTATCGATGGATGCCCTTTTCATTTTACGATCACTTTTTATCATCCCAACATTGCGCGTCATAAAGGACATTAGAGCGCTTTCGCAAACACGACGGAAGGCAAAGACGAGGGTAACCGAGCGAAACAATCAATCTGCCCATGCGCGAACCAGCATTTTCTCCGTCTTGTTGATTTTCACGACCGTTCTCGACCATAATAGTTTCGTTTTCCAAACACGACGGGAGAGCTGTTTCGCTGTACAATAGGCCATTTTCGTATATCCCAATTTAATGCATAAGTCTTTGTGAAGTACCTCAAAACAAATTATTTCATTCACCTGATAAGAATAATAATAATAATAATAATAGCTAGTTCTTATATAGCGCTTTTCAGGACCGAAGGCCCTCTCAAAGCGCTTTACAGATATATATATTATTATTATTATATAATAATATTTCAATAGACAGAATCCGAACTGCATATTGATCTCAGTTTAGTGAATTCTCCCATCATCTTTGCTTCCGTCGTGTTTGCGAAAGCGCTCTAGTACTAATCATGGACGCAGTCCAAAACGTCAGTCAAGTGACGCCGCATATGCAACGGACAGTAGCGTATGTTTAAACTGATTTAATCTACTTCTTCTCTTCATGATTTCTATTTCTATTTTTCAGAAGACGAGCCGACGACGTAAGACGAGATAATTATGGAAGGTAATATCATCCCAACAACCATGGCCATAATCACTAACAGGAGTAGCGATACGGATATCTTTGTGTTTGAAGATTACAACCAGCGCATTGCTATAGCGACTTTCTTATGTATCGTCTTCGTTGTGGGATCCATCGGCAATACACTCGTCATCACCGCAGTAGTCCTTTCCCGTAAACTCCGCTCATCCACCAACTGGTTCGTTGTCAACTTAAGCTGTTGCGACCTTCTCATATGCCTCTGTCTCCCGTTTAATGTTGTCGCCATGCTAAGCCGTGACGGATGGCCTTTGCCCGGTTGGATTTGCGCAGCCAATTCGGCCATGGCATGGATATGTCTGGGTGCCAGCGTCATGACGCTGGCCCTCATTGCCTTTAACCGCTGGTACCTGCTGACAAAGTCAATGATACACTTCCAGAAACTCTACACAACTAGAAACATATACTTTATGCTGCTTAGCGCTTGGATGTACCCAGCTCTTTTGTGCCTGTTACCTCACTTTGCTGGGTTGGGCCGACTGGGATATTCTAACAATTTTAAGGCCTGCGCCCAGGATAATTCAATTCCAACTTCATTCCTATATAGCCTCATAGCCGGGGCATGCGCCATCATGCCTGCGTTCATTGTCATGGTTGTTATCTACGTTCGGATCTATCTTTTCGTTTCGGGACAACGTAAAAAGATGAAACAGCTCAGAAAGTCCGGAGCACCCCAGATGCGAGGCATAGACAATGTCAACATGGAAATTAGCTCATCAGAGTTTCCCTCTACTAAACGGAGCACTCTCACACCTGAAGAAAACATCACACAAAGCCGGTCAACTTTAAACCTTGAATCATCACAAACAACCGAAACCGATACATCAAATGGAGAGGGCAAATTGACAGCCATTGAGAATTTACCAAAAAACACACCCCTTGAAAATTCTGAGAATCAATCAAGGCAGTCTCCAAAAAGTACCGAAGCTAATCAGAAACGTCTAAGACCCATCAAGCAACATTCGCCAGATAACAAGGCAGACCCACACCTGAACAATTACAACGTCACGGTTACGAAAAGACTTGCTGTTGTGGTCCTAGCATTCGTCATTTGCCTGCTTCCGTTCACTGTGAGCGTTCTCATTCCTTCAAGCAATCCGGGTATCCCTTGGACAGGCCTGATGTTGACCTTCAACAGTTGCGTCAACCCTCTGATTTACGCCAGGACAATGCCAGAGTTCCGCAAGGTGATGCTAGCCATCATTCGCTGTCGCCTCAAGGACATCACTGAACCAATCGCATGCATCCGTCGCTTTCGTTAATGGAATGGGATAGTCCAAGTAGAGCAACAGCACTCGAGACAGTTTCACATCCATACATTGTCGGTCACAGAAAAATGTCAGAGAGTAATGCTTGAACTCGCAGGATAAATGCCTCCTTAGCAATAGCTGTAAATATATATATATATACCCCCTTTAATATCTACATCAAATAAAACAGAATTAGAAATTACAGAAGTACTTATAATAACTGTTGAAAAGTGAGAAACTAACGTGACGGAATGATTACCATTTGAGAGGTAAGATTTCATAGTACTATGACAAGCAGTAGCAAATAAATATTTCAGGACTCATAAAAAATAAGTTTAACAGTTGACAGCCATTGAGAATTTACAAAAAAACCTTACGAACCAGGTTCTGTCTTGTGGTGTCCTACTGATCTCAAAGAGGCGCTAGTGATTCCAGTCATCAAGAAAGCGTCACTAGATAGAAGTGATCTGCGGAGTTATCGCCCTGTGTCAAATATACCATTTCGGTCTAAGATTATAGAGCGAATAATGCTTAGACAACTTACTGAGCACATCCAGGATAATGGACTTGCTGAGCCCATGCAATCGGTATACAAAGAACACCATAGCACTGAAACAGCACTACTTAAGATTCAGACGGATTTACTTCAAGCCATTGATAGTCAGAAAGGAGAAATGATGGTGCTGCTTGACTTTTCTGCTGCGTTTGACACAGTAGACCATAAGATTCTGCTGAATCGTCTTGAAGACCATTTTGGTATTACAGGTCTCGCTCTCAAGCTTATCTATTCATACCTTGAAGACCGGAACAGCCATGTTCTAATCTCTGGTCGGCTTTCGAAAGCTTGTAGACTGCCACATGGAATTCCACAAGGTTCTGTCATCGGACCCTTGTTTTTCACCCTTTACATTCGTCCCATTGGTAATATTCTTCGGGCTCATGGAGTATTCTTTCACATGTATGCAGATGACATTCAGATCTACGTGATATTTGACCCAACTTATCCAGTTGCAATTGATGCTGCGCTTGGCAGACTCAGTAGTTGTATCACTGAAATTCAGCGTTGGATGAATGCGAACAAGCTCAAACTCAACGATTGCAAGACTGAATTCTTTGTCTCTGCTTCACCGCATCTTCGGTCATCCTATCTAATGAACGATGTCAAACTGATGATTGGTGAGAAATCCTTCCAACCATGTAAGTCCATCCGCAATCTGGGAGTAACACTTGAACCATCTGTGAACTTAAGTCTTCATGTCAACCTTCTCAGCAGAAGCATCAAGTACCACCTACGTAACCTGTGGAGGGTGAGGCGGTTTATTGATAAGTCAACATGCCACGCTGCGGCAAGGGCTCTTGTCTTTTCCAGACTAGACTACTGCAACAGTCTCTTCAGTGTTCTCACCCAGAGGGACCTTGATCGCCTTCAGAGACTCCAAAACTCAGCGGCAAGGCTTGTCTTCTCTGCTCCTCTTCGGACTCACATACAAACTCTTCGACTTGAACTCCATTGGGTGCCTGTACGACAGAGAATAGCTTTTAAGATCCTACTACTGGTCTACAAGTCTCTCAACCACCGATGTCCCCCGTACATAGCTGACTGCTTGGTTCGTCGTCCTCGAGTCCGAAATACCCGCTCATCATCATCCATCTGGCTCACTCAGTGTCTCTCTAAGTAACGTGCTGGTGAATTGTCTTTTCCATCGGTTGCTGCAAAACTGTGGAACCAACTCCCTACTGCTGTGCAGACGGCCTCATCTGTTGACCAGTTCAAGAAACTACTCAAGTCACATCTATTCTGCTAGAAACTACTTATTACCAGCCTACATATACTTTACTGATCTCTGAGAAGTGTCTAAATTTTGTTTTTAAGTGGCCCAAACATTGTGGAGCGTGTGTGCAGCGCTTTGTAACTGCAAGGAAAAGGCGCTATATCAAATATCTTTTGGATGGATGGATGGATGGATTGCACTCCGTTGATTCCATTGTTCGCAGGAATTAGCAGAGAGAGATGGAAGTGTATATTTTAGAAGTGAATATTCTCACGGTTAACGACGAGGTATCACCATTAGGTGATCTTTAGCTTAGCAGAGGATCTATTGATTTCGTCAGAATTTATCTTTTCCCCTATTCTTTATGTATGGTTAATTTTTGCTTTATATCTTATGAACGAGATGGTTAATGACGATGGAATTTTCATGACATGTGCCAAATGCATGATTATTGATCCTAAAGAAGAGATTTTTCTTGAATACTGATGCGTTACGTCATCTAGGCGCCATTTTGTTAATATCTATTATTGACCATAATTCCGTCATACTTTGTCATTTCTGAATGGTATTTGATATGCACAGAATTGACGTCATGGGTAAACTTTAAGTCATATCCATGTCTGTACGCGCGCCATGGCGGTCGTGTACGCATTTGTCAAACGTTGGTGAAAATGCTTATTGAACCAATTTACTTTGTGTTTCAGCCCTTTTTGAAGATTTAAAATCCTATTATGATGGAGCTGCGATTTTACTCTACTCATGTGATGAGATTCAATTTTTTATCAGAAGACGGGATCGTGGTCAAAATTTCGAATTAAGGTGAAAATCGGTCATGATTATGGTTTCTACTTGTAGGTGTTAAATAAATGGAGGTTGGGATTTTTTTCTCCAAAATCCGAATTTCTCATTGACTCTGTGTTATTAGATGATCGACCGCGTAGTGTAGCAAATATATTAATGAGCTTGTAAATAGGTGTTGGGTGTGAATATTCATCCGGAGAATTAGATGAGTGTGTTAATGCTGATGCACTTTAGTATTAATACACACAATATATCGCCGATATGTGTTATTAAACAATATAATGAATTGATGAGTAATGCAAGTACATAAGTGTGTACTATTTCAATGTATATTAATACACTTTAGAAGGTATAGAATGGGTAGAATAGTAGGATTAATTTACGATATGAATGAACGCCAAATAAAATGGTAGTGTGTGGGGATACCCATTTCACAACTAGGATGTGAACAAGCCTGTGGCCACTTACATAGACTTACTGTAGCGAAGTGTAAACGCATTACCCAAGTTGTTTATAAATGTGAACAGGACCTTTGTTTATGGCACCTGTGATTGATGAGCTACACATAAACATATTTTTTTGTTAAATAATGTTTTATTTTATTGTTATGTTCCGTTTATGTAGTATTACCATTATCATATTAGTATTACCAATATGCTATGCTTTCAGTCATCTCTTATTATTGTTGATATTCATTATGTATATCTTATTCTGAAGTATTATATGATATTCATTTGTACATGTATTCAAATATGTTATTCAGAGATTGATTTTCAATAAAATGGCCTTTCGGAGGGTCCAAAAAGTTAATTTTAAACGAAGATATATATACAACCTTCCTCCCCTTTCTCTTTCAGTCTCTCTCTCTCTCTCTCTCTCACACACACACACACACACACACACACATCAATCTTTTTGCTTTCTCTGTTTGTCTAAATAACCCAATTCTGTTTGTCTATTCTTCAGAGGCCTCCTTATAGTCTGCAAGTACAGACCCTAATTTGACACTTTATCAACAAATCATTGTGCCTTGAGAGAAGCCTAGCCCAGCTACCTACTGGTCAGGAACAGCTATAGTACATGGCCTATAATAGTCTTATAGTGCAGACTCTCTTTTACGACTGACCAGGGTTCGTGCTTGCAGACTAGCCTCCGTATTGCTTACATGATTACGTACTCCCTTTCTCTCTCTCTCTCTCTCTCTCTCTCTCTCTCCCTCTCGTTATATCGCTATGCTTATATCTAGCTGTCACACAATATAAAGTAATATGATTCAAACAAAACCAACTCAATTCATATCAAATCAAATTAATTATTTTCTAATGTAAAACAAAATAAAAATCAACGAAAAATTATGTTTGTAAATACAGGAATTCAATATTATTGGGCCAACAACTGTTGATGCAATCGGAGAGGACGGTATTCAAACTTTATTTTTAACACAGCTCAGTTTTATATACCAACTTAGACTCGATATTGGAACAATGCCTAAATGGGTCAAATGATAAGTCAAGCCCATTGGGAGGCCCCAACACGGAAATGGTGCATATACAGTGCGTCCCAGAAAAAACGAAACCGAGAATTATCGATGTTTTATCTTAACTTAATCACAATTATAATTGATAAATGACACATATTTGTAAAGCTTAGATCCTCCTCTTTCATTTGATGCAACTCGTATAATCCATATTTCACGCAAGAGTGATTAAAATAAATTTGAAGAGAGGAAAACAAGAAGTCATTTGGCGGACGGTATCTGAATTTCAAAGAAAAAAAATCAAATTTCTAGAAAGTTGAGTTTTTGCTCTTTCATATGACACCTCAGTCAGGAAAAATGAGGTAGGAATAAAAAAGTTCTGTTTGTTTAATGTAGTGCTTGCATTTCCATAATTGTATTAAACGAATTCGTTTTCAC
Organism: Strongylocentrotus droebachiensis; assembly: GCA_035222895.1. NCBI lineage: Eukaryota > Metazoa > Echinodermata > Echinoidea > Camarodonta > Strongylocentrotidae > Strongylocentrotus > Strongylocentrotus droebachiensis. The sequence continues at coordinate 36,573 of JAVYIG010006914.1, forward strand.
TGGCTGTCTGCTGTAGCAACAAGCGGATATTAACTAAAGACTTAACTCCGTTTCGTTGACAATCAGCCGTAGACGGAAGACTTCATGCATGGCTGATTAGTTTAAAGCCCTTTAAACTAATCAGCTTTAAAGGCCCTTTTACACTTTCACGGATCGCATCACGGATCATCCCGGATCTTAATCCGGGGTGTTCCGGCGTGCGACACCACGATTTCTTCTCGATGCCGGTGTGGATACGTTCCGAACTGGGTGTATACACGGGCAAGTACGGTGTCTCCACGGACAGACAAGGTAGCAACGCGGACCACGCCGGAAACGCATACGGAGCTAACACGGATTTCAAGGAAGAGCACGGAGGCTACTGGGTACTTTTTACGGTCCTTACACGGAGGTGTACGTTGTCTATTGGGATATCTCCGGAATGTTGACGGGTGACTTGAGCTTGTAGGCGCTCATTTGATATACGGAATTTCAAACCCGGATGAAACCGGTGTTAATACGGACCTCCCGGTGTCTACACGGACTGTCCCGGATGTATTCGGCGGCTACACGGAGGTACACGGTGCCTACAGGGAAGAGGACGGATTGTTTCATCCGTGAACTCCGGGATGAAAAATTAAGCAAGCTTAATTTTTTCCACGGATATGCCGGTACGCCAAGGATCACGCCGGATGCCTCCCCGGTGTATACACGGTAATGCCGGAGATAACACGGATGATCCCGGAGCGACGATCCGGGATGATCCGTGATGCGATCCGTGAAAGTGTAAAAGGGCCTATAGAGAATTTTACCCATGTGTGAAAAGGCTGATATATATTATTCAGATCGTTCATATTAAACATGTTGGAATATGAGATTTAGACCTTTTGGAAGGACTATTCAATTTTTTTTTTAGCAGATTCATAAGATTTCATAAGACTTTCAGCCTTTTCACACACAGCTAAAAATTCATCGTATCTAGAGATGATTAGTTTAAAGCTGTAACGTCGTGTATATATACGATGTTCGGACAGATACGAAGTCGCGATTCATACGCCGTTCAAAGCAGGCTGCAGATACGAAGTTCGTATCTAGAGAGCTTGACATTTTGTGTGTGAACGGTTATACGTGTTTAAACTGGAGCGCGCGCTTTGTTTGATATGACCTGACCTTTAATGCGCAATGGCACTACTGCGCGTTTTAAGAGCAGTTAATCACGAAACAAAACACCGAAATTTCTGTGTGTGAATGATGTCGTATGTAAAACTGATTAGTTTAAAGCCCTTTAAACTAATCAGCTATAGAGAATTTTACCCATGTGTGAAAAGGCTGGAAGTCCTCTTATCGTTTTTGATTTGTTCTTAATACCAAAGGCTGTTTATAATTCAAATAGATTTGAACGATTTCAATGAAATATAATACATGTATATTGAAAACTTAAACGTAATGCTGATATGCATGACCCAGTTTTATACCTGACAACAAGATTGAAGCTCTTAAAAAGAGAGTTAACAATAACCATCGAAAATCACATTTGTTTTTCGTAATCATTGTAAATATATTTCATTCTCATTTGTTAAAGACTCGTTGGCGCCACAGTTGCTTCTGAAAGAGGAACTCTACTAACGAAACGAAACAAACAAATAACACACCAACCAAGTAACTCGCCCGTGGGTGAGAATATCATTTGATGGTGGTATTATTCATTGCTCAGTCCATACAAAATTGTTACGCGTTACAAAAGAATAACAGCAATTTATTGAACCGATCGGTTCAATTAATCATTTTTTGTCTTTTTACTCCTTTTTTTTTCATGACGGGTTTTCCCTTTTCATGTGTGTATACAAATTATATTTCCATAATTCTCGCTCGCGTGCCATTTCTTGATCGCTTTTGCTTCTATGCTTTTTTCCCTACAATCATATTCTGATAATTGCAAACAGGATACAGGAAGTGTTTTATGGCAGTCGGTGTACTTCATTATCAATAATATTATACTATAAGGTGTTTGAGACATTGAGTCTGTAAAACCATCGTTGTTCACCCTGCTAATCTCCATATCATGTAAGTATACATTATTTTCATATTTACATTTGATTCTGGAATGGGTTTTTTTCTGTTGGAAATGTGAATATGTTGGCTGCTATCTGTCAAGAGTAGTATATAAACTCACCAATAATTTATGTTAAATTAGATTCCATTCAATTCAACTTAAAGGAAACCTAACCCAAGTAATAAGAGTAGGTATTATGAAAAGTGACATGTACTCCTGCCCTTTGATATACAATATTCCTTACGGAAATGTACAAGAGATATATAAATGAAGATATTCTCGCATGATATGATGCTTTTTAACATGACAAAGGCGCAGCCATTTTCTTGAAAATGTGACGCACCAGTTGAAGTTAAACAGGTATTACGCACCTAGGGGCGGCACCAGGTAATGGGGGGGGGGATGCGACACCCCATCTATCAGGATATTGTCGGTACTGCCGTCTAAGAAAATGAGAAAAGGGGGAGGGGAAAAAGGGAAAGAGAAGAGAAGAAAGAGAGAGAGAGAAAAAAAAAGGAGAAAATAAAACAAAAGAAACGGGGGATGAGTAGGAGGGGAGAGGCGGGGGGGGGGGGGTTGAGCCTGATAGAGGAGGGGAGTAAGAGGGAGATGGAGAGGGCTTTGTTGGGTGGAGTCGTCTCGTCGAGGGAGCAAGAGAGATACGCATATATATGTTGGTGTGTCGGGTCAGCTGTGTCGGCATTCTCTCTTGATTTCCATGAACTATATACAGGTGCGGACCCAGGGGGGGGGGGGGGGGGGGGCGAGCGGGCCTTGGCTCTCCCTTTTTTTTTTATTGTGACCAGAATATACCTCTTTTTACCTTAAAGGTACTATGTCCCATTTGCAGGCCAAAAAAATGAAAAAGTTAAATTCCAACTGCATTTGAAAGATATTACTAATTTAGAACTTCCCTAAAAAAGGTGGGGCTTGAAAATGTCTTCAAGTTGGAAAATAACGACTATTAGTTGTCAAATCGACTTTAGGGCTATCGAGCCCAAAAGTAATCGTCTTGATTTTCAGACAATAATTGTACCGAATGGTCATACGTTATATGCTGCGCAAAGATTCAATCAGTTTAATCTTGGCCATCACAAGAAGTGGGTTATTGATGTAGACAAATGCTCATGTACCCTTTACAACTCTTTTCATGAATGTTATTACCAAAGAAGAAAAAAGACAGTCAGTCACTCAATAGTGTCTGACAGTGAAGTCTAGCAAGTAAACGGTTTTCCTTGCATAATTTGAATATGAGGACACTGATAACGTTTAAATTTCACAGATAGGACATACATGACATATTCATAATTCCTGCAAAGTTCTACAGCATTTGAGGTTGGCTGCAAAAGGGACATAGTACCTTTAAAAGGGGAGGTGAGAGGGAGGGGGGGGGGGTTATCGGTCGGCGCGATTTCCAAATTTCCGAGGGCAAAAACAAAATAAAAACAATTAGTGCTCACTTGATAGAAATTATATTTGGTTTAACAAAATTCTTACAGGGGGACACTTGTAACTAATTCATTTAAACATACTAAAATAAAGCAGTTGACAAATCTATTTCATTTATGAGAAACCGTCAACTAGAAGAGCACCAACTTACTTATTTAATTTGCCTCTCTCATATACTTTGCTGGGGAATCGTGTAGACTAATGGGCAATAGTATGATAAAATCTCTCAGAATATGAACGTTATTTCTTGGGATGTGTTTTCCTTCAATATTTTTTTTCTTCCATTTCCTCTTTCTTATCAACAAATGAACTCAAGTTTATAATATAATGTAAACAATTCATGAATACATGTAAATGATTTTGAAAAGCAAATTAAGACAAGGGAGAAGGCATCGATCAATCCCAAGTTTACTGGTATTTTCATTCAGTCATGTTAAATACAATGGAATCATTTAAAGTGAAACAAAAATGATACATCAATAGCCAACAATGTCATCCACAAGAAGCTACATGTATGTGTTTCATGTTATGCACTATGATTTGCACACGAGGCGTCATTTCGAATCAATCGTTACCTTTTTCATTTTACCATCACTTTCTATCATCTCCACATTGCGCGTCACTGATGAAGCCCTATACGTCAGTCAAAATTAATGACGCCACGTATCCAACGGTAGTCCAGATTCAGGCCGTTCTTTGCATTATTCTTCTATCACATGCATCTATGCCCACAAAGCGCGGTATCTCCACTGATCGCGCAATCCCCAAATTTCCGTCCAGACGTATTCGAGGTCTAGTTGAGAGGAATGGCTAGGTCTACTTTCAACGTTGAGTTTGTGTTATTTCATCAACTGATTGGGTGCGCTAAACGGAAACGGTACAGAGGTTGGACTAATCCAACGGATGTACGCGGATGTTTAATACTGACGTAAAATACTTCTCTCTATATGATCTTTATTTTTATTTTTCAGAAGACGAATCGACGACGAAAGACGAGATTAATATGGAAAGTAATATCATCATCCCAACAACCATGGCCATAATCAGTAACAGGAGTAGCGATACAGATCTCTTTGTGTTTGAAGATTACAACCAGCGCATTGCTATGGCCACTATATTTTGCATCGTTTTCCTTGTGGGATCCATCGGCAACACACTCGTCATCACCGCCGTAGTCCTTTCCCGGAAACTGCGATCATCCACCAACTGGTTCATCGTCAACTTGAGCTGTTCCGACCTTCTTATATGCCTATCTCTCCCGTTTAATATTGTCGCCACGCTAAGCCGTGATGGATGGCCTTTGCCAGGTTGGATCTGCGCTGCCAATTCGGCCGTATCATGGATCAGTCTGGCCGCGGTGCCAGTGTCATGACGCTTGCCCTTATTGCCTATAACCGCTGGTACCTGCTGACAAAGTCAATGATACACTTTCAGAAGCTCTACACAACTAGAAACATATGCTTGATGCTGCTTAGTGCTTGGATGTACCCAGCTCTTTTGTGCCTTGTACCTCACTTTGCTGGCTTGGGCCGACTGGGATATTCTTACGAGTACAAGGCATGCTCGCAGGATACGTCACTTCCCACTTCAGACTTATATAGTCTCACAGCCGGGGCATTTGCAATCATCCCTGTGTTCATTGTCATGGACAAATATTATGTGTGTGCGCCTATGTGGTGGCCCCCTTTTCACTTAGCTCTTCTTTAAAGTGATAATTATTGTGTTCAACAGTCAAAATTGTGTATTTGATTGATGTCATATGTTTTGTTATAGTTTCGTGATCCACCAGGACAAGATTTGTACTAAATCAAGGTATAATTTAGCTGCAATTCGAATATCTTGTTTTTGGATTTCACTCTGGAGTTGAACTACACTGGTATATAGCTATATGGCCATGACACTTTGAGCTTCACACATCACTGGACTTCATTTATTGTTCAATGCTGGACACTTAATCACCAGTAGTCATTGTTTGCTACTTAATGCATTGGGACAGCACAATGGGGGACTTCAAGCATTGTCATCTTCTCTTTGTTATGTTCCTTTGTGCCCTGACTAGTGCTCCTGAGATAGAAACTGCAGCCACCAGCACACTGAATTCTTTATGGGGTACCTCGAATCATTTTGGACCAAATTCAGTGAAATACATCGGGAAATATGTTTCTTACTACAGCAACACCACTGCAACTGACCGATGTTCTATTCTCAGAGCAGGTGATGTCAGTCCTAACCCTGGGCCTTTCCCTCGTACTACTGATACTGTTGTATCACCCCCTCCTCTTCACATCAATGAAACGCTTGTATATAATGTAAATACTCTCTACAAGCTTGAAGGAGAAAGTTCATATTACAATGGGCTATCTAGGGACACATGGACAGTTATCGACCATCTGGGCATTGCTCGTAAACGCAAAACCCATAGGGGTCGAAGATCCTACATCCATAATAGACAAACCCCGTTTTCAAATGGAAATGCCATGGGAATGACAAATCATATTGAGTCTAGGATCTCAAACCACGAGTTGTCAACATCACGTACGAGGAAGACACCTGATCGAACTGTCATAGATATACCACAAACTGACTTTAGCAAAAACGAGCTGTCGGCTAAGTTTGCTGTTTGGAACGCTAGGTCAATTAAAGCAAGGGGAAGGGCCACAGCTCTATGTGATTTTGTGAAGCTCGAGAAGATTGACATTCTGGCTGTCACTGAAACGTGGCTGACTGCTTCTGACCGAGACACACGGGCTCTTGCAAACATCCGGGATACACTTCCAAACTTTGTGTTTCATCATGTGCCACGGAGCAGTACTGTTGGAGGAGGAGTTGGCATTCTTGTGCACAGGGGCTTTAATATGACGCTGAACCAACTTACAAGTGTGCAGTCCTTTGAGTATATAGACATCTCTATTTCTTGTCCGTGTGCCCCATCACACAAAATTCGGTTCTTAGTAGTCTATCGCCCTCCTTATACAAGGAAGAACAAGTGCACACCTTCAAAATTCTTTGAAGAATTGACATCTTTGCTTGAAGGTCTGCATTTGTCCAGAGTGAAGACCATACTTGCTGGTGATTTTAATCTCCATATGGACAATGCCAATAATACAGATTCTGCAGCCTTTATGGAGTTACTAGATTTATTCAGCCTTCATAACCATGTTGACTTTCCAACCCACTCATCGGGTCATACATTAGACTTGGTCATTACTGGCCGAGATGACGGCATTGCATCCTGTCTGCAGAACTGCAGTTATTTACCTTCTGATCACGTCGCAGTGACTTGTTTGCTGAGAATGGGTCGGCCAAAGGCCCTTAAGAAACACTTTTCAGGTCGGAATCTTAAGGACATTGACATAGACAGCTTTCTACATGATCTTAGAATGTCTATTGAAAGTGAAGTTGGCGACGACGCCGAGTCTTTGACATCCTTTTATGAAGGTGTACTGCGAAAGGTCCTTGACTCCCATGCACCTATCACTGATAGAGACATTGTTATCCGTCCCAACACGCCGTGGTATACTCCACTTTTACGTCGTGAAAAGCAACTCCGGCGCCGCTGTGAAAGACGCATGTTGAAGTCTGGACTACAAGTAGACAAGGACGTATACAAAATGCAATGCAGATCATACTATCATCATCTATCTCATGCTCAGACTCAGTACTACAGGAGTAAAGTTTCATCATGTGATCAACGAAGGCTTTTCAAGGTTGTAAATGATCTGACATCAAAGATTACTGATCATTGTTTGCCAAACCACGAAAATGATGATACTTTGGCAAATGATTTTGCAAGCTTTTTCCACCATAAAATTGAAAAGCTGAGAGATGAACTTTGTCAACATAGCAATGAGTCACTTTCTATCAGTCTGCCTGAAACGTGCCTGTCGTCAATGATAGAGTTTGAAAGTGTGACTGAGGATGAAGTTAAGGGTATGATAAAGTCATCATCATCTTCCACATCACCACTGGACCCTTTGCCAACATCACTCACTAAAAGATGTGCTTCGATATTACTTCCTCTTATCACAGCGTCTATTAATGCAAGTCTTCGTTCTGGAGTCATGCCTGTCAGCTTGAAGAGAGCTGTTGTTACGCCATTGATAAAAAAGAGCGATGCCTCTCCTCAAGATCTGTCAAACTACCGTCCTATTTCGAACCTCAGTTTTCTTGGAAAACTGATCGAAAAATCGGCAGTGAGTCAAATCCAGGGATATCTCAATGACAACAACCTTCATAGCCCTCTACAATCAGCATATAGACAATATCACAGTGTTGAAACTGCACTTGTCCGTGTCCAGAACGACATTCTATTGGCGTTGGATCAGAAGAGAGAAGTCCTTCTCGTCTTGCTCGACTTTAGTTCGGCATTTGACACCATCGACCACAACATTCTGCTTGATCGTTTGCAACATCATTTTGGTCTAGATGGTGTGGTTCTAAAATGGCTGACTTCTTATCTGTCCGAAAGATCTCATGTGGTGAAGGTAAAGGACGCACTATCCAGTCCTGTCAGCAATCTGTGCGGAGTACCTCAAGGTTCGGTCGTCGGGCCACTACTCTACACACTTTATAGTGCTCCGATCGCTGACATCGTTTCCTGTCATGGACTTAGTTCGATGTTATACGCAGATGATACCCAAATTTATGTGACTTACTCCGGAAGCAGTCAGCAAGCAGCCATTTTGAAAGTTAATAACTGTCTTAGGGACATAGTTTCATGGGCTCATACTAACATGTTAAAGATCAATGCTGGCAAGACTGAGCTTATTCATTTCTCATCAAAGTTTAGCCCATCGTTGGACCCTGCTTCTGTAGTAGTTAATGGTCTAAATGTCGTTGAAAGAGCAGGAGCGAGGAACCTGGGTGTATATATGGATTATCAACTGCAACTCAAAGATCATCTTAAGATGACATGCCGTTCAGCAATGTGTGCAATCAGAAAAATTGGACAAATACGACATTTCCTAGATAAGAAAACCACTGAGATATTAATTCATGCATTTGTTTCCTCTAGGATTGATTGCTGTAATGCTCTATTGTTTGGTTTAGCTGAGAAAGATATAAGAAAATTGCAAATTGTCCAAAATAGTGCTGCAAGACTTGTTGAACGAGCAAGGGGGAGAGATCCAGTAACACCCATGTTGACTCGCCTTCATTGGTTACCAGTAAAAGAAAGAATCGTATATAAAGTTCTTATGTTGTGTTACAAGGTAATGATTCTTAAATCCCCGACTTATCTTCTTCATATTATTTGCTCTTACATACCCCGTAGAAATCTCCGCTCCTCAACTAAGAATCTCCTGACTGTCCCTACCACATCAACCCAAACGTATGGTTCTCGTGCCTTTTCAACGGCAGCGCCTGTCTTGTGGAATCAGCTTCCTGACCAGCTTCGAGTCATTGGGAGCATTGACGGCTTTGGAAGAGCCCTGAAAACCTATTTGTTTTCAAGGGTCTCGTCCTAGATTTGCTTTGTCCGTTGCTGGTTGGGAGGCTGATTCGACATGATGAGTGTTTGTCCGTTTGTTGAATTTGTTATATGTAATGTCAATTAATTGTGTAGGTGTAATTATAGGTGCATTAATTGGTTTACTTTTTCATCAATATTTTTTGTCATTTGCTTATCTATTTTGTTATTTATTGTTGTATTAGTGTTGTTTATATATTCAAATTGTTATGATTGTACAAAACTGTAAAGCGCATAGAGAAATTTACAATTTATAATGCGCTACATAAATATACTCTATTATTATTATTATTATCTACGTTCGGATCTATCTCTTTGTTTCCAGACAAAGTAAAAAGATGAACAAGCTCAAAAAGGAAGGAGCACCCCAGACGCGTGGCTTAGAAAATGTGAACGTGGAAATTAGTTCATCAGAGGTTCCCTCGACTGAACCGAGTACTCTTACATCTGAAGAGACAATCTCACAAAGCCGTTCAACTTCAAACCTTTACACATCACAAACAACCGAAACAGATACATCGAATGGAGAGAGCAAATTGACATCCATTGAGAGTTTACCAAAGAACACACCTCTTGACATTTCTGAGAATCAATCAAGGCGGTCTCCTGAAGATAAATCGAACCAAAAGCGTCCAAGATCCATCAAGCAAAAGTTTTCTGATAACAAATCACAACCAACCCTGAACAAGTACAATGTTGCAGTAACTAAAAAACTTGCCGTTGTGGTCCTAGCCTTCATCATCTGCCTGCTCCCATTTGGTGTTAGCGTTGTCGTTCCTTCAAGCAATGCGGGCGTCCCTTGGACAGGCCTGATGTTGACCTTCAACAGTTGTGTCAACCCTCTGATTTACGCCAGGACAATGCCAGCATTCCGCAGAGTGATGCTAGCCATCATTCGCTGTCGCCTAAAAGACATTCCAGAGCCAATTACATGCGTCCGTCGCTTTCGTTAATGGAATTATCGCCATGATCCAAAGAGATATTACAACCCTGCATACATTTAACAAAGTGTTAAGAAATGGAAACGAGACAGTTCAGAAGTATTTAAACAAGAAGAACAAAAGTATGTGACTAATAAAACGAAAACGTGTGGGTTCAAATTAGAGTTCACTACAACAACGAATTAGGACATACAAACTTTAGAAACATCACACAGTAATGCTTGAATTTGCAGGATAAATGTCTCTTGCAAAAGCTGTAAATATGATTATACCCCTTCATTAAATACATAAAATAAAATATAAATTACAGAACTACTTTTATTATAACTGTTGGATAGTAAGCAACTTAACTCGACGGAAAGATTAATATTTGAGAGGAAAAGATTTGATACTGCTATGACAAGCAGTAGCAAATTAATATTTCAGGACTCACGACATATTCGTTTAAAAGTTGATTGCACTCGGTTGATGTCATTAATCGCAGTAATTAGCAGAGATATATTGTTCTGATATCATGTAAGTCTTGACAATAGACTACAGTTCTCAACATGGCTCATGACAATGAATCATGACGCAGTTTGGTTCTAATAAAGACACCTGTAAACATTAACCTCCAAGCCTCCGTATCATGACTTCTACAGTAGAACCATTACTAAAATATAATATGGTGTCAGGTCTTCCCGATCAAGGACAGATGTTGACTTTGAGGGAGGATAGAACCCAGGAATAAACAGGTGCAGGATTTCCATTTTTACGCCAGATTGAAGGGCTCAGTCCCGTGTGTGCAAACTGTGTGTATGTGGCTATGAGTGCGTACATGCGTCGGCATATTTTAACTCGGTGAAATTGCTTGTCTCGTTATTTTGACTAGGTTGTAAAGATACCACAATAGTAAATAAGAGGTTAAAGCATTGTTCAGAGAGAAACACATAAGTAAACATGGCAACAAATCTAAGTCAACCACAGCCATTGGAGCTGACTGGAAACTTAGCAGAAAATTGGAAACGTTTCAAACAAAGATTTGGATTGTATAATGTGGCCAGTGGAATGTCACAAAAAGAAGAAAAAGCACAAACATCCATGCTCCTACATGTCATAGGGGAAGAAGCTCTTGACATTTACAATACATTCCAGTTTGAGGAAGATACCGGAGATGAGATGAAATTAGAGAAAGTGCTAAAGAAATTTGAGAACTATTGCATGCCAAAACGTAATGTAACATTTGAGAGACACAAATTTTTCACACGGTCACAACACGAAAATGAAACAACAGATCAGTATGCAACTGAATTGCGCAATAGAGCTAAGTCTTGTGACTTTGGTGACTTAAAGGATAGCCTCATTCGTGATAGAATTATCTGTGGAATTGTGAACTCCATGGTCAGGGAACGCCTATTGAGGCAAGATGATTTGACGCTGGATAAGACATTACAGTTGTGTCGTTCTGCTGAAACTACTCGAGCTCAGGCAAAAGAGCTGAGTTCCACGGATGAAGTCTCGGTTGATGCTCTTGGGAGTAGGAGAAAGTTGTTTCATGGTAATCAAAGACAAAATCCAAGGCAAAGTCTAGGTCAACAACAAACTCAAAGGCCATATCGAAGTCAAAATCAGACTCAAGGTCAGAAATCTAGAAATAGTTGCGGTCGTTGTGGAAACTGGCATGGTCAAAATGCATGCCCTGCCCAAGGTCAAATTTGCAAAAAGTGTGGCCTCGGAAATCATTTTGCGAAGTGTTGTAAAACTCCAATGAGTAAAGTTATCAACGAGATGCAAAATCTCGAGGTCGAAGATGATTTCATGGTTGATGTTGTAGAATCATTAGAGTCTCGTGATGAGTGGAAGGTCAAGTTAGTTGTCAATAATAGGCCGGTTATTTTCAAGTTGGATACTGGTGCTCAGACAAACCTCCTTCCAGAATCAGTGTATCAGAGTTTGAATCCCAGGCCAAAGCTGCATCCAGCTAGAGTGAGATTGACAGGCTACAGTGGAGTAGTAATTCCAGTAAAGGGTCGTTGTTACGTACAAGTGGAGTACAAAGGTTTAACTCACAATATGGCTGTTCTAGTAACTCCTGGTGATCGTCAACCATTGTTAGGCTTACAAGCATGTGAGCAATTGAAGCTTGTAAAGAGAGTCTTGAATGTCAAAACAGAATCAAAGAATGCAATAGTAGATGACTATGAAGACGTGTTTGAAGGGTTAGGATGTGTTCCTGGAAAGCATCATATCACGCTAAAAGAAAATGCTCAACCTGTACAACATGCATGTCGAAAAATTCCATTTCCACTGCGAAATCAGCTCAAGGATGAGCTAGATAAAATGGAACGACTTAAAGTTATCACACCAGTGGATGAACCAAGTGATTGGGTGTCGTCGCTCGTGGTGGTGATGAAGAAAAACAATCAGCTTCGAGTATGTCTCGATCCAAGAGATCTAAATAGGTCCATAAAAAGAGAGCACTACCAGCTACCATCAAGAGAGGAAATAACAGCACAATTTGCAGGAGCTAAATACTTCAGCAAATTAGATGCGTCCTCAGGTTTCTGGCAGATAGAGTTAGATGAGGAAAGCTCAAGGCTATGTACTTTCATAACGCCATTTGGGAGATACAGATTTCTCAGGTTACCATTTGGGGTCTGCAGTGCGCCAGAAGTGTTCCACAAGATTGTGCATAATTTGTTCGCACACATACCTGGTGTCAACACAATGATGGATGACATAGTAGTATGGGGGTCAACCCAACAGGAACATGACACCAGACTAAAACAGGTCCTTGACATAGCTCAGAAAGCAAATCTGAAACTCAACAGAGACAAATGTGAGTTCAATGTGAGCCAAATGACATTCATTGGCGATGTGATCAGTGAACAAGGTGTTCAACCAGATCCAAAGAAGGTTGCAGCCATATTGAACATGGAAAGACCACAGAACAAGCAAGATGTTCAAAGGTTCTTAGGTATGGTTAACTACCAAGGAAAGTTCATACCAGATTTATCCACAAAGTCAGCCCCGCTGAGAAGTCTTCTTGAGAAAAGAAATGAGTGGATGTGGCAAGATGCACAAGAAAAAGCTTGGTGTCAACTCAAGGAAGCTCTGACACAAGAACCAGTGCTCCGTTTCTATGACAGCACAAAGCCAACGAAGCTATCAGCTGATGCATCCAAGAATGGACTAGGTGCAGTGCTACTGCAACAACATGACCAGAATTGGTTCCCCATTGCTTATGCATCAAGAGCAATGACGGATGCAGAAACTCGCTATGCGCAGATCGAAAAAGAACTGCTAGCGATGACGTCTGCATGTGAAAGATTTCACCAATACATACATGGACGACAGATAGAAGTCGAAACAGATCATAAACCTCTTGTACCATTGTTCAAAAAATCACTCTGTGATTGTCCTCTTCGCATTCAACGCCTACTAATCCGAGTGCAGAGATACGATTTGAAAGTATCCTACACACCAGGAAAATACATGTACACCGCAGATGCATTGTCTAGAGCGGTAGATCCACAGGCAGACATGCAGGTCGAAAGAGAAGAAGACATCAGAATCTATGTAGACACAATAATGGAGACATTACCAGTCACATCAAACAGAAAAAGTCAGTTTGTAGATGAAACACTGAAAGACAAAACACTACAAGAATTGATAGGCATCATCAAAGATGGATGGCCTGAAACAAAACAACAATGTCCAGTAGCAATTCGAGCATACTGGAACATTAGAAGTGAGCTGTCAGAAGCCGAAGGCTTAATCATGAAAGGCAGCAGGATCGTAGTACCAAGCACAATGAAAAAACAGATGTTGGACAAGATCCATGAAGGACATTTGGGCATAGAAAAATGCAAGAGACGTGCAAGAGAAGTCTTGTATTGGCCCAGAATAAATCAAGACATAACAGAAATGGTACAAAATTGTAACTCATGCTTGATGTATAAACCAAAACAACAGACGGAAAGTCTGAAACCACACACGGTACCAAACAGACCTTGGGAAAAGATCGCTGCAGACTTGTTCACACTGAATAACAAAGAGTACATGGTAATAGTAGATTACTATTCACAATTCATTGAAGTCTGTCCACTGTCAACAACAACAAGTAAAACAGTGATAACAAAAATGAAAGAAGTCTTTTCAAGACAAGGCACACCAAGTGAACTCGTGACGGATAATGGTCCGCAATTAGCTAGTAAAGAGTTCAAAAACTTTGCACAAGATTGGGACTTCTGTCACACAACAACAAGTCCGTATCATCCTCAGTCGAACGGACTAGCAGGGAATGCAGTGAAAATTGTGAAGAATCTCATCCGCAAATGCCAAGACAGTAGACAAGATGTCTACAGGGCTCTACAAGTCTACAGAAGCTCACCGCTGGAATGCGGAAAATCGCCAGCTGAACTCCTGTACAACAGGCGATTGAGATCAAACCTGCCCATGGTGGACAAACTTCTTGATCCACAACACATTGATCCTCAACAGGTGAGGGAAAGGAAGGAAGGGCAGAAGGTAAAGCAGAAAGAGCGATATGATAAACATGCTCGAGACCTACCAGAACTAAACATAGGTCAGACTGTAAGACTTCAAAACATGCACAACAATCGATGGTCACAAAGTGGCATCGTCAAAGTCAAACTGCCAAACAGATCATATTTGGTAGAGACAGAGTATGGAGAGATTAGACGAAGAAACAGACGTCATCTCAGACCAGCACCCAGACGAAGGGATGATCGGTCCCAACAGACAACACAGACGGACAGCGATCCAGATGACAACGAGGATGTTAGCGAACCAACCCCTGAGCGTTCCAGCGTACCAGCCCAGCAAGCATCATCCTACATGACCACCAGAAGTGGACGAATAAGCAAACCGCCAAATCGAATGGACTTGTGAAATAATCACAAAAACAAATAGAACTGAAAGTGAAAGTTACACTTTGCCTTTAAAAGAACATTATATTATATTGTTGTGAATGTTTTAACATTAACTGTATATATGTTTTTTGTTATATCCACAGATACTTTGAAGATATCAAGACTGGATATCGTTAAGTTATATTCAAGCTGAAGTTAAAGCTTAAGTGTGTTAATCACTGGATTGAAAAGTTATTGGAAAGAAATAACTGCAAAAGAAATGTTGCAAAATATTGTGAATGCATTGTCAAAGAAACAACTCACAAAATCATTTATTTCTTGAAAAGTATTTGAAACAGATCAAAACAAACCCAACGCTCGCCATATATGCATTGTTTCAAGATTTGGAAAACATATTGAACCCAAAATTAATATCCAGTGATGTGTTCAAAAGAAAGTTTTAAAAATAATGTGTCATGTTATATCTGTGGAAAAAGAATGTAAACCTTCTTAGAAAGGGAGATGTTCTGATATCATGTAAGTCTTGACAATAGACTACAGTTCTCAACATGGCTCATGACAATGAATCATGACGCAGTTTGGTTCTAATAAAGACACCTGTAAACATTAACCTCCAAGCCTCCGTATCATGACTTCTACAGTAGAACCATTACTAAAATATAATATATATAACAGTTAACATTCTCACGGTTGACGATGATGTATCTTTATTAGGCCATCTGCGGGGTAGCGTAGGAGAGCGCCTATTGCTTTTGTCAGGATCTATCTTTTCCCCTTATGCTTTCTGTATGTTTTTTTTTTCATATCTGAGGAATAACATTTTCATTACATGTGCCATATGCATGATTTTTTATCATAACGAAGAGATTTTTCTTGATTACTGATGCGTGACGTCATCTAGGCGCCATTTTGTTAATTTCTATTATTGACCCTATTTCCCTCATACATTTTCATTTCTGAATAGTATTTGATATGCATATACCTGACATCATAGGTAAGCTTTTGGTCACACCAATGTCCGTGCACGCGTCATGGCGGACCTGTACGCGTGCGTAAAACTTTAAATTGGTCAAAAATGCTTATTAGACAAACTTAATACACGTTTCAGACACTTTGTTACACTTCAAAATTGTGCGTGTGCCGCCCGTACTGCATGTATTAATTCAATTGTTTTACTTGTATTGTGTTGCTGATACTATTTGCAGCAATTTGAGATCATATTTAGCTCCTAGTCATTCGTTAAACCTCACGATTGACGCACGCGCGCATATGCAAAAATTGCCAAAAGTGGTCAAAGGAGTCCCTGTTTGAATCCTATATAACTCTTCAGAATGGCTGGTTACCCCTAATCTCTCTTTCATGTTCTAATAGGGTATGAACTGGAGATGCGATTTCATGTATCACGTTTGCTGTTAGAATGCTTTGACGTCAACCTAGTGTTGCTGAAGGAAATCAATTGAATTTGATTCGATTAGGTAATATTTGCCGTTGTTGTTTTGAATATATCGATCCGTCTACCGATCCCTATACTCTGTGGTAATATTAGATTTTTGATCAGAAGACGGGATCGTCGTCAAAATTCCGATTTAATTCCGATCTACTTGTACTTGTTATATGGATGGAGGGTGGGATTTTTGTTTCACAGTCCGAATTTCGATGATCGGCCGCGTTGTGAAGCAAATCTCTTAATGAGCTGGTAAATAGGCGTTGGATGTGAATTTGCATCCGGAGAATTGGATGAGTGTGTTAATGTTGATTTACTTTAGTATTGAGACACACAATGAATCGCCGGTATATGTTACTAAACAGTATAACAATTAATGAATTGATGAGTTTTGCAAGTACATAAGTGTGTACTATTCCAATGTGTATTTATACACTTTAGAACGTCTAGAATCGGAAAAAGAGTAGGATTATGTTTACGATATGTATTTGGCACTAGTATAGACTACAAACTATGCCCTTAGAAAATTTAATTTTGCCTAGACCGAAAACACAGAATTGTAAGCGTACGTTTCTGAATCGCGGAAGTAAATTGTATAACGAATTATCTATGCAGCACACTCAACAATCAAGAAGTTTGGCTATATTTAATAAAGAAATAAAAATCACTTTGAAATGTTATAACAGAGAAATATCTTTTTAGATAATATTAATACCAATTTATGAATGTAAACCAAATTGTTTATTGTTCTTTGTAATATACCCAGGAGGACTTCGAAGGGGGTAGCGGGAGGGGTTGGCGGTATCGAGAGTGTGGCGGGAGGGGGTGATGAAGCGAGTAGGTCGATATTAGTGCATTTGTAAATTACTATGATTAAACATTTATATTGTATGTACATTAATATGATTTTTTGCTTTTGGGCCCCATGTAAGAACAGGACCATTTTGAAAATGGTCACCCCCCCCCCCCCTTAGCAAAAAGCTAGATCCGCCCCTGCTATTTAATCTTCACAAAGATCAAACACTACATATTAGAACCAGACGGGAAAATGCACCTTGACATAATGACTTAGAAAAAAGAAAGAAGGAGAAGAAAAAGAGGAAGAAGAAGAATATATACAGAGTGAGTCAGAAATAATGTCCCACTTTCTAAAAGTTGTATTGTTTGAGGTATGAATATTTAATCATGGGTTTCATGATATGTCGTGATAGAGTTATCCTCCCAGTACATTAAGGTACCATTTTCATTTGAATCTCTGCATGCATGACTGAACATCAGACAATCTTTACAACAAGACTGCCAGATCTCACTTGCGCCAAGTTGCTGGGTGAGGAATAAATTTTTGTTTTTTGAACAAAGACAGCCGGACAGACAAAAAAACACACACACACATACGCACACGCACACACCAACAAAAGACATAGCCAACGATTGATAACGTACCTACGTATTGAGATAGCACATTGGATTCATGTGCACTTCATGTTGTTGGTGATAATGATTATGATGAAGATTAAGATGATGGCAATGATGATGATGATGATGATATGATGGTGGTAGTGGGAAATATTGTCAGGGACATGCCACTTAAACATTCAGCGATCTTAATGAATGAATGTGTGTGCGTGCGTGTTGTATGTGCGTGTGTGTTAGCGTGTGTGTATATGTGCGTGTGTGTTTGTATGTGTGTATGTTCGTCTGACTGCCTTTGTTCAATGCACTGTTTTATTCCTAACCCAGTAACTTGGCGCAAGTGAGATTGTAAAGATTGTCTGGTGTTCAGTCATGCATGCACAGATTCAAATGAAAATGGTACCTAAATGTACAGGGAGTAAAACTCTATCAAAACATATCATGAAACCCATGACTAAATATTCATACTTCAAACAATCACAACTTTTAAAAAGTGGGACATTTTTTCTGACTCACTCTGTATATATACGTACATATATCTCAGCACCCCCGGTGAAAAATCGTTCCCAGGGCCCTGCTCGAGTCTTTAGGTTTCTGGACGTGCCAATGATATATTATATATCGTTCATTTTACATGCTAAACATGTTGAAATATAAGATTTAAACCTTTTGGAAGGATTATTCAGTTCGTTTTTTAGCAGATTCATAAGATCTCATGAGACGAAGTACATTTCTCGTTTTTCGATTTGCTTTTAATATCAGAGACTGTTACTAGAATGCAAGAATATTTGAACGTTTACAATGATACATGTACATTGTAGGCCTAAACGAAATATGCAGATATGCATGGCCCAGTTTCATATCTCATAACAACAAACTCTTTCAAAAAGAGTTGGCAATAGCCATCGAAAATAACTTTTATTTTTGATAATTATTGTAAAGATATTCCTTTTTTCATTTGTTTAAAGACATATTTGCTCTCTATCGAATACTCTTTTAATTTGTGTAATATTTCATCGTGTATAGGTGCTTCCACAAGAGGAACTCAACTGAAACTAATTGCATAAATAACACACAAAGCAAACAACTCACCTGGGCGTAAGCAGTTTGATCGTGGTAATATTTCCCAGGTTCCCTACTAGTACTATCTGGAACATTTTGTTAAAGGGACTTGGTAACATTGTTCAGATGAGATAAAATGGTGCTAAGGTAAACTTCAATGTTAGATATACAATTAAAGAGTAAAGTTTGAGTGAAAACAGACCATTATTAATGATAAAAATCGGGAAAAACTGATCCGATCGATTCGTTTATTCTCCCAACTATATTATTACAATTTAATTACATTTTAGGTGAATGTAAATCGTCACAAATAACAATAAATTGGCTCTATATACCGTTCCAGACATTTAAGTGTTGACATTTTGTCTTCTTCTCATATAAAAACGGTTGGGTAAATTCAATAATGGTTGGGAGAATTTACTGTTAAGAGGATGTCGCACAGTGAAGCCTTCAAAGAAAACTATAAATATCTTTGTGGTTTGAGAATTTTTGAGGAAATTTTGCATGTCAGGGGATTAGTACAGTAGAAGTAATATAATAAGTGACATTTTATACAAAAATGACGCCTTTTTTTTCATCAACCTTCAACAATGTTACCGAGTCACTTTAATTCCATATACCCCGACCTTGTCAAGAGTTGATTCTCAAAATATTTCCCAGCATTGATTTGTGTGAGGGTATCCATCGCTCAGGCAATAAAAAAACTGTGACGCGCTACAAAAGAATAACTTCTTTGTTAAATCGATCGGTTCAATGAATCATTTGATATCTTTTGACAAGATTCGTCATGACAGGTTTTCCATTTTCATGTGTGGACAAAAGTATATTTCCACATCTCTCTCTCTTTCTCTCTCTCTCTCTCTCTCTCCCCCTTTCTATATCACTTTTGCTGCCATGCTCCTTTAATCACACTCTGATGATGGCAAACAGGGTACAGGAAGTCTTTTATGGCAGTCGGTATACTTCATAATTGATACTATTATACTATAAGTTGTTTGAGTCACTCAGTCTGAAAACCTTTGTAGTGCATCCTGCTAATCTTCATACCATGTTAGTATCTATTATTTTCATATTTACATTTGATTCTGGAATGCTTCTTTTTCCTGTTGGAAATATGGATAGTTTGGCTGCTATCTGTCAAGAGTATATAAACTCATCATTAAGTTCTGTTAAAGATGAAGGTGAGTTCTGGTTAAATAAGGAAAATTAATTCTCACAGAATCAAACGAAACTTACACTGAATGTTCAAGATTACAAATAAATGTCATTTACCAAACAATTTTGGTAGAAAATGTATACTGGCTGAGTAATGAGCATAGAAAGATTAGGAAATCAAGGTTAGTAGCCCCGACACCATTTGTGTAGTACCATACAGGCGAGTACGTAAGGGGGGGGGGGGGGGTGGGGTCGATCCCCCCTCATATTATTTTTGTGTATGTGTTTTCGAGGACCCCCCCCCCCCCTCAAAAAAAATGTGCTGTTACACACCCCCCCCCCCCCCCCCCCCCCCCGCGCGCTTATTCAGCGGCTGGCTGAGTCGTTGCGAAATTTTCCATCAAATCCTGGACCCACTCGTGTATGTGTTACGTGTTATGCCCTATGCTTTGCACAGGGGGCGTCAATTCGATTGCGTAATATATAAAGGCTATATTAATTAGACCATTGATGGCTGGCAATTTGTGCATGAACTAGCATTTCGTAGCGATGGATGCGCTTTACATTGGAGTGACGCCGCATATGCAACGGACAGTAGCGTATGTTTAAACTGATGTAATCTACTTCTTCTCTTCATGATTTCTATTTCTATATTTCAGAAGACGAGCCGACGACGTAATACGAGATAATTATGGAAGGTAATACTATTATCCCAACAACCATGGCCATAATCACTAACAGGAGTATCGATACGGATATCTTTGTGTTTGAAGATTACAACCAGCGCATTGCTATAGCGACTTTCTTCAGTATCGTCTTCGTTGTGGGTTCCATCGGCAATACACTCGTCATCACCGCCGTAGTCCTTTCCCGTAAACTCCGCTCATCCACCAACTGGTTCGTCGTCAACTTAGGCTGTTGCGACCTTCTCATATGCCTCTGTCTCCCGTTTAATGTTGTCGCCATGCTAAGCCGTGACGGATGGCCTTTGCCCGGTTGGATTTGCGCAGCCAATTCGGCCATGGCATGGATCTGTCTGGGTGCCAGTGTCATGACGCTGGCCCTCATTGCCTTTAACCGCTGGTACCTGCTGACAAAGTCAATGATACACTTCCAGAAACTCTACACAACTAGAAACATATGCTTCATGCTCTTTAGCGCTTGGATGTACCCAGCTCTTTTGTGCCTGGTACCTCACTTTGCTGGCTTGGGCAGACTGGGATATTCTAACAATTTTAAGGCCTGCGCCCAGGATAATTCAATTCCAACCTCATTCTTATATAGCCTCATAGCAGGGGCATGCGCCGCCATTCCTGCGTTCATTGCCATGGTTGTTATCTACGTTCGGATCTATCTTTTCGTTTCGAGACAACGTAAAAAGATGAAACAGCTCAAAAAGGCAGGAGCATCCCAGATGCGAGGCATAGACAATGTCAACATGGAAATGAGCTCATCAGAGTTTCCCTCTATTAAACAGAGCACTCTCACACCTGAAGAGAACATCACACAAAGCCGGTCATCTTCAAACCTTGAAACATCACAAACAACCGAAACCGATACATCAAATGGAGAGGGCAAATTGACAGCCATTGAGATTTTACCAAAAAACAGACCCCTTGAAAATTCTGAGAATCAATCAAGGCAGTCTCCAAAAAGTACCAAAGCTAATCAGAAACGTCTAAGACCCATCAAGCAACATTCGCCTGATAACAAGGCAGACCCACACCTGAACAAGTACAACGTCACGGTTACGAAAAGACTTGCCGTTGTGGTCCTAGCATTCGTCATCTGCCTGCTTCCGTTCACTGTGAGCGTTCTCATTCCTTCAAGTAATCCGGGTATCCCTTGGACAAGCCTGATGTTGACCTTCAACAGTTGCGTCAACCCTCTGATTTACGCCAGGACAATGCCAGAGTTTCGCAAGGTGATGCTAGCCATCATTCGCTGTCGCCTCAAGGACATCACTGAGCCAATCGCATGCATCCGTCGCTTTCGTTAATGGAATTATCCCCATGATCCAAAGAAATAATACAACCCTGCATACATTTAACAAAGTGTTTAGAAATGGAAACAAGACAGTTCAGAAGCATTTAAACAAGAATAAAAAAAGTATGTGACTAATGAAACGAAAACGTGTGGGTTCAAATTAGAGATCACTACAACAACGAATTTGGACATACTAACTTTAGAAAAATCACACAGTAATGCTTGAATTCGCAGGATAAATGTCTCTTGCAAAAGCTGTAAAGATGATTATACCCCTTCATTAAATACATAATATAAAATATAAATTACAGAACTACTGAATAGTAAGAAACTTAACGTCACGGTAAGATTAATATTTGAGAGGAAAAGATTTAATATATACTACTATGAAAAGCAATAGCAAATAAATATTTCGGGACTCATGACATATTCGTTTAAAAGTTGATTGCACTCGGTTGATCTCATTGTTCGCAGTAATTAGCATAGAAAGCTAAAAGTTAACATTCTCACGGTTGACGACGATGTATCATTATTAGGTGATCTGTCGCGTAGCTTTATAGCAGAGGACCATTGATTCTATCCTTTACCCCTATTCTTTATGTATGGTTATTTTTTGCTTTATATCTCATGAATGAGATGGTTAATGACGATGACATTTTCATGACAAGTGCCAAATGCATCATTAATGATCCAAACGAAGAAAGAATAATTATTACAGATGCGTTATGTCATCTAGGCGCCATTTTGTTGACCATAATTCGGTCATACGTTGTTTACAGCCCTTTTTAAACATTTAACAATCCTATTATGATGGAGCTGCGACTTTATTCTACACATGAGAAAAGATTCAATTTTTGATCAGAAGACGGGATCGTGGTCATAATTTCGATTTAAGGTGAAAATCTGTCATTACGGTTTCTACTTGTTAGTGTTAAATGAATGGAGGGTGGGATTTATTTCTTAAAAATCCGAATTTCTCATTGACTTTGAGTTAATAGATGATCGGTCGCAAGGTGTAGCAAATCTCTTAATGGGCTTGTAGATAGGTGTTGGATGTGAATTTGCATCCGAAGAATTGGATGAGTATGTCAATGCTGATTTACTTCAGTTTTGAGACACACAATATATCGCCGGTATATGGTATTAAACAGTATAATGAATTGACTAGTTAATTTTGCAAGTACATAAGTGTGTATTATTTCAAAACACTTTAAAAGGCATAGAATCGGTAGAAGAGTAGGATTAGGTTTAGGATGTGTATGATCACCTCATGACATGGTAGTGTGTGTGGGTTCCCATTTCACAACTGGGATGTGAACAAGCCTGTGGCCACTTGCATAGACTTACTGAAGCGAAGTGTAAACACGTTACCCAAGTTTTTTTTATAAATGTGAACAGGACCTATATGTGACTGTGTGGCACCTCTGATGACTGCCTTCCCTCCCTTTTTTTTCTGTCAGTCTCTCTTTCTCCCTCTCTCACATCAACCTTTTGCTTTCTCTGTTTGTCTAAATTACCCAAATCTCCAGTTTCTCCCTCTCTCTCCCTCTCTCTCTCTCTCTCTCTCTCTCTCTCACTCTCTCTCTCTCTCTCGTTATATCGCTATGCTTATATCTAGCTGTCACACAAAATAAAGTAGTATGATTTAAATGAAACTCAAATCTTATCAAATCAAATCAATTAATTTTTCAACGGTAAAACAACATAATAAAAATCAACGAAAAATTATGTTTGTAAATACAGGAATTCAATATTATTGGGCCAACAAATTTTGATGCAATCGGAGAGGACAGTATTTAAACTTTACTTTTAATACAGCTCAGTTTATACCACCTTATAGATTCGATATTCGAACAATGCATAAAAATGGACAAATTGTACGCCAAGTACGTTAGGAGGCCCCAACACGGAAATGGTGCATATACATGTAATTAGAGGACGTCGATGTGGAAACGACAACGTTCTGTTACTGCATATAAGTCCCCCCCCCCCCCCCACTCCGAGAACGGACGGACCCCATGCGTGTTACCAAAATGTCCGGTAAAGGGGTACTTTTCGTGCGACAAATTCCGGCCCGAGAATTGTACAAAAAGGGGGTGTATTAACTTTTCACCCGGAGATTTCTTTAAAAAGGGTTTTTTTTTTTTTTCTTCTCTCATCTCTTTGGACTCCTGAGAAATTATTCCGAATTTAGGGGGTACATTGAGCAATTTTCATGATTTAGGGGGGTCTCCAAGGCAGGAAAAGCCCGCGAAAGCCCGCGAAAGGGGGGTTCGAAAATGTTGGCAGTCCTCAGATAGGGGGTGCTTTCAAAAAGAGGGAACAAGCATAATGCGTACCCTAAATAACACTGAGTGGGTGGGGGGGGGGGGGCGGGATATAAGTTAGCAAGCAGCAAGGGATGGAGCTGACGTTCGCGCCCGTTTGATGCCACGACAAAAATATAATCACGCAGTGCTGCCCAGGTATAGGCCTTCGCTCCCGGCCCCTCCCTATATGTAGGAATCGAAATTTCCCACCCTTGAGTCTATCGGTTTCTGGACGTGCCATTGATATATATTATTCAGATCGTTCATTTAACATGCTAGACATGTTGGAATTATTAGATTTAAACCTTTTGGAAGTACTATTCGGTTCGTTTTTCAGCAGATTCATAAGAATTCATGAGACGAAGTACACTTCTCGTTTTACGATTTGCTTTTAATACCAAAGACTGTATAAAATGCAAGAATATTTGAACGTTTACAACAAATATAATACATGTATATTGTAGGCCTAAACGTAATATGCAGATATGCAAGACCCAGTTTCAAATCTCATAACAACAAACTCTTGCAAAGAGAGTTGGCATTAGCCATCGAAAATAACTTTTGTTTTTAATAATTATTGTAAAGATATTCCTTTTTTTCATTTGTTTAAAGACACATTTGCTCTCTATCGAATACTCTTTTAATTTGTGTATCATTTCATCGTGTATAGGTGCTTCCGAAGGAGGAACTCAACTGAAACTAATTGCAGAAATACCACACAAAGCAAACAACTCACCTGGGCGTAAGACTATAGTTTGATCGTGGTAATATTTCCCAGGTTCCCTACTAGTACTATCTGGAACATTTTGTTAAAGGGACTTGGTAACATTGTTCAGATGAGATAAAATGGTGCTAAGGTAGTAACTTCAATGTTAGATATACAATTAAAGTCTGAAAGTTTGAGTGAAAACAGACCATTATTAATGATAAAAATCGGGAAAAACTGATCCGATCGATTCGTTAATTCTCCCAACTATATTATTACAGTTTAATTACATTTTAGGTGAATGTAAATCGTCACAAATAGCAATAAATTGGCTCTATATACCGTTGCAGACATTTAAGTGTTGACATTTTGTTTACAACTTGTCTTATGTCTTCTCATAGAAAAACGGTTGGGTAAATTCAAAAATAGTTGGGAGAATTTACTGTTCAGAGGATTTTGCACAGTGAAGCCTTCAAAGAAAACTATAAATATCTTTGTGGTTTGAGAATTTTTCAGGACATTTTGCATGTCTGAGGGTTAGTACAGTAAAAGGAATATAATAAGTAACATTTTATACAAAAATGACGCAGTTTTTCCATCAACCTTCAACAATGTTACCGAGTCACTTTAATTCCATATACCCCGACCTTGTCAAGAGTTGATTCTCAAAATATTTCCCAGCATTGATTCGTGTGAGGGTATCCATCGCTCAGGCAATACAAAAACTATGACGCGCTACAAAAGAATAACTACTTTGTTAAACCGATCGGTTCAATGAATCATTTGTTATTTTTCGACAACATTCGCCATGACAGGTTTTCCATTTTCATTTGTGGACAAAAGTATATTTCCATATCTCTCTCTCTCTCTTTCTCTCTCTCTCTCTCCCCCTTTCTATATCACTTTTGCTGCCATGCTTCTTTAATCACACTCTGATGATGGCAAACAGGGTACAGGAAGTCTTTTATGATGGCAGTCGGTATACTTCATAATTGATACTATTATACTATAAGTTGTTTGAGTCACTCAGTCTGAAAACCTTTGTAGTGCATCCTGCTAATCTTCATACCATGTAAGTATGTATTATTTTCATATTTACATTTGATTCTGGAATGCTTATTTTTCCTGTTGGAAATATGGATAGTTTGGCTGCTATCTGTCAAGAGTATATAAACTCACCATTAAGTTCTGTTAAAGATGAAGGTGAGTTCTGGTTAAAAAAGGAAAATGAATTCTCACAGAATCAAACGAAACTTACACTGAATGTTCAAGATTACAAATAAATGTCATTTACCAAACAATTTTGGTAGAAAATGTATACTGGCTGAGTAATGAGCATAGAAAGATTAGGAAATCAAGGTTAGTAGCCCCGACACCATTTGTTTAGTCCCATACAGGCGAGTACGTAAGGGGGGGGGGGGGGGGTCGATCCCCCTCATATTATTTTTGTGTATGTGTTTTCGAGGACCCCCCCCCCTCAAAAAAAAAGTGCTGTTACACCCCCCCCCCCCCCCCCCGCTTATTCAGCGGCTGGCTGAGTCGTTGCGAAATTTTCCATCAAATCCTGGACCCACCCATGTATGTGTTACATGTTATGCCCTATGCTTTGCACACGGGGCGTCAATTCGATTGCGTAATATATAAAGCTATATTAATTAGACCATTGATGGCTGGCAATTTGTGCATGAACTAGCATTTCGTATCGATGGATGCCCTTTTCATTCGAGTGACGCCGCATAATATGCAACGGACAGTAGCGTATGTTTAAACTGATGTAATCTACTTCTTCTCTTCATGATTTGTATTTCTATTTTTCAGAAGATGAGCCGTCGACGTAAGACGAGATAATTATGGAAGGTAATACTATTATCCCACCAAACATGGACATTATCACTAACAGGAGTAGCGAAACGGATATCTTTGTGTTTGAAGATTACAACCAGCGCATTGCTATAGCGACTTTCTTCTGTATCGTCTTCGTTGTGGGTTCCATCGGCAATACACTCGTCATCACCGCCGTAGTCCTTTCCCGTAAACTCCGCTCATCCACCAACTGGTTCGTCGTCAACTTAGGCTGTTGCGACCTTCTCATATGCCTCTGTCTCCCGTTTAATGTTGTCGCCATGCTAAGTCGTGACGGATGGCCTTTGCCCGGTTGGATTTGCGCAGCCAATTCGGCCATGACATGGATCTGTCTGGGTGCCAGTGTCATGACGCTGGCCCTCATTGCCTTTAACCGCTGGTACCTGCTGACAAAGTCAATGATACACTTCCAGAAACTCTACACAACTAGAAACATATCCTTTATGCTGCTTAGCGCTTGGATGTACCCAGCTCTTTTGTGCCTGGTACCTCACTTTGCTGGCTTGGGCAGACTGGGATATTCTAACAATTTTAAGGCCTGCGCCCAGGATAATTCAATTCCAACCTCATTCTTATATAGCCTCATAGCCGGGGCATGCGCCGCCATTCCTGCGTTCATTGCCATGGTTGTTATCTACGTTCGGATCTATCTTTTCGTTTCGAGACAACGTAAAAAGATGAAACAGCTCAAAAAGGCAGGAGCACCCCAGATGCGAGGCATAGACAATGTCAACATGGAAATGAGCTCATCAGAGTTTCCCTCTACTAAACGGAGCACTCTCACACCTGAAGAGAACATCACACAAAGCCGGTCAACTCCAAACCTTGAAACATCACAAACAACCGAAACCGATACATCAAATGGAGAGGGCAAATTGACAGCCATTGAGAATTTACAAAAAAAAACACCCCTTGAAAATTCTGAGAATCAATCAAGGCAGTCTCCAAAAAGTACCAAAGCTAATCAGAAACGTCTAAGACCCATCAAGCAACATTCGCCAGATAACAAGGCAGACCCACACCTGAACAAGTACAACGTCGCGGTTACGAAAAGACTTGCCGTTGTGGTCCTAGCATTCGTCATCTGCCTGCTTCCGTTCACTGTGAGCGTTCTCATTCCTTCAAGTAATCCGGGCATCCCTTGGACAAGCCTGATGTTGACCTTCAATAGTTGCGTCAACCCTCTGATTTACGCCAGGACAATGCCAGAGTTCCGAAAGGTGATGCTAGCCATCATTCGCTGTCGCCTCAAGGACATCACTGAGCCAATCGCATGCATCCGTCGCTTTCGTTAATGGAATGGGATAGTCCAAGTAGAACGACAATCCACGAGACAGTTTCACAGCCATACATTGTGGGTCACAGAGAAAATGTCACAGAGTAGTCCTTGAATTCGCAGGATAAATGCCTCATGTAAAGGAATCTAGGACACCTACCCCCTGGACATCCACCCCCGGATAACCACCCCAGTCAACTACCCCCTAGGACAACTACCCCCTGGGACAACTACCCCCTAGGACAACTACCCCCGGACAACTAACCCTAGACAACTACCCCCTAGAATAGTTGTTCGGGAGGTAGTTGTCCTGTGGGTAGTCGTCCTAGAGGGTGGTCGCCTGAGGGAGTAGTTGTCCTAGGGATAGTTGACTGGGGGTGGTTATCCGGGGGTGAATGTCCAGGGTTTAGGTGTCCGGATACGGCTGTAAAGATATTATCCCTTTAATATATACAAGAAATGTACTATAATTAGAAATTACAGAAGTACTTGTAATAACTGTTGAATAGTGAGAACTTGACGTGACGGAATGATTACCATTGGGAAGGAACGATTTAATACCTTTATGACAAGCATTAGCAAATAATTATTTCAGGACTCATGACAAACTCCTATAACAGTTGATTGCACTCGGTTAATTCCATTGATCGCAGGAATTAGCAGATAGAGATGGTATACAAATACTACACATCAGTGAGGGCATTAGTAAGAATTACCCACATGAGGTACCTTTGGAACAGTCTAACACGCCCGATGCAATAGCCGAGGGTGTTTGGACTGTTTTGAAGGTAACCGAGTGTGGGTAAGTTTACTAATGTCCGAACAAAATGATGTGTATTATTTGATTTATAAGATTATGTTTGATTTGTTTTATAAAATGATGTTTTATAACATGATTTTGATAATGACCGGTCTTTATCAAAATTACGCGCTAGGCAAAATAAATGCCTGGTCACGTGTACGCTTTCAACTAATCATTTGATTAGGATCCGCGTCATCTTAAAAAAATGAATATTCTCATGGTTAACGACGATGTATCGTTCTTAGGTGATCTGTCGCGACGTACATGTAGCTTAGCAGAGGACCTATTGATTTCGTCAGAATCTATCTTTTTCCCCCATTTTTTTATGTATGGTTAATTTTTGCTTTATATCTTATGAATGAGATGGTTAATGACGATGGAATTTTCATGACATGTGCCAAATGGATATTTATTGATCCTAATGAAGAGATTTTTCTTGAATACTGATGTGATACGTCATGTAGGCGCCATTTTGTTAATATCTATTATTGACCATAATTCCGTCATACTTTGTCATTTCTGAATGGTATTTGATATGCATAGAATTGACGTCATGGGTAAACTTTAAGTTTCACCCATGTCCGTGCGCGCATCATGGCGGTCGTGTACGCGTGCGTCAAACTTTATAATTGGTTAAAATGCTTATTGAACCAATTTACTACGCGTTTCAGTCCTTTTTTAACATTCAAAAAGCCTATTATGATGGAGCTGCGACTTTACTCTACACATGTGATTAGATTCTTTTTTTTATCAGAAGACGGGATCGTGGTCAAAATTTCGATTTAAGGTGAAAATCTGTCATTATGGTTTCTACTTGTAAGTGTTAAATGAATGGAGGGTGGGATTTATTTCTTAAAAATCCGAATTTCTCATTGACTTTGAGTTAATAGATGATCGGTCGCAAGGTGTAGCAAATCTCTTAATGAGCTTGTAAATAGGAGTTGGATGTGAATTTGCATCCGAAGAATTGGATGAGTATGTTAATGCTGATTTACTTCAGTATTGAGACACACAATATATCGCTGGTATAATGTTATTAAACAGTATAATGAATTGATGAGTTAATTGTGCATGTACATAAAGTATGTACTATTCCAATACACTTCAAAAGGTATATAATCGGTAGAAGAGTAGGATTATGTTTACGATGTGTATGATCACCTCATGACATGGGAATGTGTGTGGGTTCCCATTTCAAAACTAGGATGTGAACAAGCTTGTGGCCACTTGCATAGACTTCCTGTAGCGAAGTGTAAACACGTTACCCAAGTTTGTTTTAAATGTGAACCTTTGTGACTGTGTAGAAACTCTGATTGATAAGCTACATATAAACAGTCTTCCTCCCCCTTTCTATTTCAGTCTCTCTCTCTCTCTCTCTCTCACATCAACCTTTTTGCTTTCTCTGTTAGTCTAAATAACCCAATGCTCCAGTTTCTCTCTAGCTTCTCCCCCTGTCTGTCTATTCTACCGAAGCCTCCCTATTGCTTGACGGATTTCGTACCCCCCTTCTCTCCTTCTCTCTCTCTTGTTATATCGATATGCTTATATCTAGCTGTCACACAAAATAAAGAAATACGATTCAAAGAAAACCAACCCAATTCGTATCAAATCAAATCAATTATTATCGAATGTAAAACATTATACAAATCAACGAAAAATTATGTTTGTAAATACAGGAATTCAATATTATTGGGCAAACAACTTTTTATGCAATCGGAGAGGACGGTATTCAAACTTATTTTTAACACAGCTCAGTTTATACCACTTAGACTCGATATTCGAACAATGCCTAAATAGGGCCGAATTCTAATTCAAGCACGTTAGGAGGCCCCAATACGGAAATGGTGCATATACATGTAATTAGAAGACGTCGATGTGGAAACGACAACGTTCTGTTACTGCATATAAATTAGCAAACACATATTGACATTCATTTTGTGGCGTATTCAGCAAGGGATGGAGCTGACGTTCCCCCCATTTGATGTCATGACAAAAAATATAATCACGCAGGGCTGCCCAGGTATAGGCCTTCGCTCCCGGCCCCTCCCTATATAGGGATCGAAATCCCCCACCCTCGAGTTTATCGGTTTCTGGACGTGCCACTGAGTGATATATATTATTCAGATCGTTCATTTAACATACCAAACATATTGAAATTTAAGTTTAAACCTTTTGGAAGGACTATTCAGTTCCGTTTTCCAGCAGATTTATAAGATTTCATAAAAACGAAGTACACTGTTCGTTTTTCGATTTGCTTTTAATATCAAAGTCTGTTTAGAACGCAAGAATGTTTGAACGTTTCCGATGAAATGTAATACATGTACACTGTAGGCCTAAACGTGATTCAGATTTGCATGACCCAGTTTCATATCTTACAACAAGAAGCAATTAAAAAGAGAGTTGACAATAGCCATCGCAATTACATTTGTTTTCAATAATCATTGTAAACATATTTCATTCTCATTTGTTTAAAGACCCTTTGGCTCTCCACCAAATACTCTTTTAATTTGTACATTTGGTCGTGTGAAGGTGCTTTCGAAAAAGGAACTCTACTTAAACGAAAAATACAAATAACACACCAAGCAAATAAGAATATAATGCAATGGTGGTAATATTTCCCAAGTTTCGTACTATCCGGAACAATTTGTTCAATCCAATCTCTCCCCTCCATATACCCCGATCTTGTCAAGAGTTGATCGTAAACATTCACCAAGATTGATTTGTGCGAGGGTGTTCATCGCTCAGTCAATATTGGGACGCGCTACAAAAGAATAATTGCTTTGTTGAACCAAGAGCCCTACCCTGGGTCCGTGGTTGAACGAATCGGTTAAATGAATCATTTGTTGTCTTTTGACCTTTTTCATCATGATGGGTTTTCCCTTTTCGTGTGAGGACAAAAGTATATTAGTATTGCTCCAACTATACTTCCCACTTCAGCACAATCTGAGATGGTAAATAGAATTTGATTTAAAGCAGTCAGTGTACTTCATAACTAATTACTACATGTATACGACGTTGGAGTCACTCAGTCTGTAAAACCATCGCAGTGCATCCTGCTAATCTTCATATCATGTATGTATATAATATTTTCATATTTACATTTGATTCTTGAATGTCTTTTTTTCTGTTGGAAATGTGAATATGTTGGCTGCTATCTGTCAAGAGTTTATAAACTCACCAATAACTTCAGTTATATTCCATCAATTCGACTTAAAATTTATTTTCTTCCATTTCCTCTTCCTTATTATTAAACGGATTTACCTAAGCTGATAATGTGTACAATTCACGAATACATGTAAATGATTGTGAAGAGCATATTAACACAAGGAAGAAGGCATCGATCAATCTCAAATTTGACTGATATTTTCATTAATTCATATTAATCATTTAAAGTGAAACAAAAATGATTCATTGATAACCAACAATACAAATATTTAGATCAATGACAGGGGCATGATCATAGGTAGGACCTACTCAAGATCCAATCATTAACTTGTAATTTTATATATCATCCTTTATTTCTGGGGGTTTTTTTTCTCGCTCTGATTGTATTATGTAGAGGTGTTCATGATATAGATCGTGTCATGCTAATTTAGTTCTATAGTGATATCAGATATTGTACCTTCAGCATTTGGAACATTATGACGATCATCGTCATTCTATTCATCAAATGCTCATGAAGTTGCCCATTCATGTATAAAGGTGAACACGAATCTTGTCTAAATCGGTAGGCTACTAGGCACTACTCTGTTTTTCGACAATTGAAACGATATACGTAATGCCGTCCATGTCATCCACAAGAAGCTACATTTATGTGTCACATGTTATGCCGTATGCTTTGCACACGAGGCGTCATTTCGATTGCGTTATTAAGACACTTATATGCAATGTATGCATATGCCAGTAATTCGAATCACTTGTTATCATCCCCACATGGTGCATCATAAAAGACCGCACTGGTGACTGAAGCAGTCCTATACGTCAGTCAGATGACGCCGCTTATCCAACGGACAGTAGCGGTTTTATAAAACTGATGTAATCTCTATGACTTTTATTTCTATTTTTCAGACGAGGAATCGACGACGAAATAACTATGAAAGGTAATATTATTATCTCAACAACCATGGCCACCATCACTAACAGGAGCATCGATACAGATCTCTTTGTGTTTGAAGATTACAACCAGCGAATTGCTATAGCCATTATCCTCTGTATCATCTTCATTGTGGGATCCATCGGCAACACCCTCGTCATCACCGCCGTAGTCCTTTCCCGTAAACTTCGCTCATCCACCAACTGGTTGGTCGTCAACTTGGGCTGTTCCGACCTTCTTACATGCCTCTCCCTGCCTTTTAATGTTGTCGCCATGCTAAGCCGTGACGGATGGCCTTTGCCCGGTTGGATTTGCGCAGCCAATTCGGCCGTGATACTGGTCTGTCTGGGTGCCAGCGTCATGACACTGGCCCTCATTGCCTATAACCGCTGGTACCTGCTGACAAAGTCTAGTATACACTTCCAGAAGCTCTACACTACTAGAAACATATGCTTCATGGTGCTTAGCGCTTGGCTGTATCCAGCTCTTTTGGTTCTGGTACCTCACTTTGCTGGGTTGGGCCGACTGGGATACTCTTACGAGTACAAGGCATGCTCGCAGGATACGTCACTTCCCACTTCAGACTTTTATAGTCTCACAGCCGGGGCATTTGCAATTATCCCTGTGTTCATTGTCATTGTTGTTATCTACGTTCGGATCTATCTCTTCGTTTCCAGACAAAGTAAAAAGATGAACAAGCTCAAAAAGGAAGGAGCACCCAAGGCGCTTGGCATAGACAATGTCAACGTGGAAATTAGCTCATCAGAGGTTCCCTCGATGGAACCGAGTACTCTCACATCTGAAGAGACAACTTCAAACCTTGACACATCACCATCAACCGTAACAGATATATCAAACGGAGAGAGCACATTGACAGCCATTGAGAATCTACCAAAGAACACACCCTTTGAAATTTCTGAGAATGAATCAAGGCAGCCTCCTGAAGATATATCTAACCCAAAGCGTCCAAGATCCATCAAGCAAAAGTTTTCTGATAACAAATCACAACCAACCCTGAACAAGTACAATGTTGCGGTAACTAAAAAACTTGCCGTTGTGGTCCTAGCCTTCATCATCTGCCTGCTCCCATTTGGTGTTAGCGTTGTCGTTCCTCCTAGTGATCCTGGCGTCCCTTGGACAGGCCTGATGTTGACCATCAATAGTTGCGTCAACCCTTTGATTTACGCCAGGACAATGCCAGCATTCCGCAGAGTGATGCTAGCCGTCATTCGCTGTCGCCTCAAGGACATCCCAGAGCCAATTGCATGCGTCCGTCGCTTTCGTTAATGGAATTATCACCATGATCTAAAGAGATAATACAGCCCTGCATACATTTAACAAAGTGTTAAGAAATGGAAACAAGACAGTTCAGGAGTATTTAAACAAGAAGAAAAAAGTATGTGACTAATGAAACGAAAACGTGTGGGTTCAAATTAGAGATCACTACAACAACGAATTTGGACATACAAACTTTACAAACATCACCCAGTAATGCTTTAATTTGCAGGATAAATGCCTCTTGCAAAAGCTCTAAAGATGATTATACCCCCTTCATTAAATACATAAAATATGATATAAATTACAGAACTACTTATTATAACTGTTGGAAAGGAAGAAACTTAACGTGACGGAAAGATTAATATTTGAGAGGAAAATATTGAATACTACTATGACAAGCAGTAGCAAATTAATATTACAGGACTCATGACATATTCGTTTAAAAGTTGATTGCACTCAGTTGATGTCAGTTTTCGCAGTAATTAGCAGAGAGAGATAGAAGTTAACATTCTCACGGTTGTCGACGATGTATCATTATTATGCCATCTGCGGGGTGGCGTAGGAGAGCGCCTATTACTTTTGTCAGGAGCGATCTTTTTTCCCATCATTCTTTCTGTATGTTTTTTTCTTCATATCTGAGGAATAACATTTTCATGACATGTGCCATATGCATGATTTTTTATCCTAACGAAGACATTTTTCTTGAATACTGATGCGTGACGTCATCTAGGCGCCATTTTGCTAATTTCTATTATTGACCCTATTTCCCTCATACATTATCATTTCTAAATAGTATTTGATATGCATATACCTGACATCATAGGTAAACTTTTGGTCACACCAATGTCTGTGCACGCGTCATGGCGGACGCGTACGCGTGTGTAAAACTTTAAAATTGGTCAAAATGCTTATCGGACCGTGACAAACTTTATACACGTTTCAGACACTTTGTAACATTTCAAAATTGTGCGCGCACTTGTTTGCGTGTGCCGTCCGTACTGAATGTATTAATTCAATTGTTGTACTTGTATTGTGCTGCTGATACTATTTTCAGCCTTTTGAAATCATATTTAGCTCCTAGGTGTCCGTTAAACCTCACGACTGACGCACCCGCGCATATGCAAAAATTTCCAAAAGGGGTCAAAAGAGTCCCTATTTGAATCCGATATAACTCTTTAGAATGCTGTTTCCCCCTAATCTTTCTTTCTTGTTCTGATAGGGTATGGATTGGAGATGCGATTTCATGTATCACGTTTGCTGTTAGAATGCTTTGACGTCAACCCAGTGTTGCTCAAGGAAAACAATTGAATTTGATTCGATTAGGTAATATTTGCCGTTGTTGTTTTGAATATATTGATCCGTCTACCGATCCCTACTCTTTGGTAATATTAGAATTTTGATCAGAAGACGGGATCGTCGTCAAAATTCAGATTTAGTTCCGATCTTCTTGTACTTGTTTATGAATGGAGGGTGGGAATTTTTTTCACAGTCCAAATTTAGATGATCGGCCGCGTAGTATACGTAGCAAATCTCTTAATGAGCTGGTAAATAGGCGTTGGATGTGAATTTGCATGCGGAGAATTGGATGAGTGTGTTAATGCTGA
Organism: Strongylocentrotus droebachiensis; assembly: GCA_035222895.1. NCBI lineage: Eukaryota > Metazoa > Echinodermata > Echinoidea > Camarodonta > Strongylocentrotidae > Strongylocentrotus > Strongylocentrotus droebachiensis. The sequence goes on from JAVYIG010006914.1 coordinate 72,327, forward strand.
TTTACTTTAGTATTGAGACACACAATACATCGCCGGTATATGTTATTAAATAGTATTATGAATTGGTGAGTTTTGCAAGTACATAAGTGTGTACTATTTCAATGTGTATTTATACACTTCACAAGTTATAGAATCGGTAGAAGAGTAGGATCATGTTTACGATATGAGTTTGGCACCTGTGTATTTGAAAGAGAAGTTTATTGTTAAGACTACAAAGTGCCCTTAGAAATACTAATTTAGTTTTGCCTAAACCGGAAACACAGAATTGCAAGCGTACGTTTCTGTATTGCGGAAGTAAATTGTATAATGAATTATCTATGCACACTCAGCAATCAAGAAGTTTGGCTATATTAAATATAGAAATAAAAAGTTTACTTTGAAATGTTATGACAGATAAATATGTTTTAAGATAATATTAGTACCAATTTATGAATGTAAATCATACTGTTCATTGTTCTTTGTAATATACCCTGGAGGACTTTGGAGGGGGTAGCGGGAGGGGTTGGCGGTATCGAGAGGGTGCATGGCGGGAGAGAGTGGTGAGGCGAGGGGGTCGATAAGTGGGAAAGTGCTTTGGTGAATTACTATATATGATAACAAAATTGATATTGTATATAGATTAATATGATTTTTTGCTTTTGAACCCCATGGAAGAACAGGACCATTTTGAAAATGGTCCTAAAATGGGCTATCCAATTGTTTGTCTATACGTAACAAATTGACTTATTTTCTTATCATTTGAAATATGTTTTATATGTATGTTTTTTAAACTTGTATGTATGGATTTCGGAAAATAAAAACAAACAAAACAAACGCCTCATGAAATGGTAGTGTATGTGGATACTCATTCACAACTAGGATGTGAACAGGCCTGTGGCCACTTGCATAGACTTACTGTAGCGAGGTGTAAACAAGTTACCTAGGTTGTTTATAATTGTGAACAGGACCTATCTGACTGTGTCGCGCCTCTGTTGTCTTCCTCCCATTTCAGTCTCCAGTCTTTCTCTCTCTCTTTCTCTCTCATATCAACCTTTCTGCTTTCTCTGTTTGTCTAAGGGTACGTTTATGCTCAGATTTGAAGGCAGAATGAGCGATTTGAAACGCTCATCGTAAACGCTCATCGTAATCGCAGTTTCACGGTGTACTGTTTATGCTCACTTCTCTGGCTCCTCCAGGCAATTCTGGCTGGGTGGCCTTGCAGCTGGATTCGCAAACCTGCACTGCGCATGCTTCGTAGACCCACTAGAGGTCAGTGCGTTGATCCCATTTAAACGCGTTTTCAAATGATTGCGCGTTTAAGCTTCCCCAGAATCGCCGATCGTAAACGCACCTTTTTGTGAGTTTACGATCGGCGATTACGATCGCCGTTTTTCGGTGATTCTACAAAAATGAGAAAGGACGCAACCGTGTTTTAAACTAAACGCGTAACAGATGCCTAATTCTGGCCAGAAAAAGCTGGGCATAAACGTACCCTAAATTACCCAATTCTCCAGGTTTTCCCTTCTTCCTCTGTCTGTCTATTCTTCCGAAGCCTCCATATTGCTTCAAGGATTACGTACCCCCCCCCCTTTCTCTCTCTCTCTCTCTCGTTATTATATCGATAGGCGTATATCTAGCTATCACACAAAATAAAGTAGTATGATTTATATAAACAAAACTCAAATCTTATCAATTATTTTCCAATGTAAAACAACATAATAAAAATCAACAAAAAACTATGTTTGTAAATACAGGAAATCAATATTATCGGGCCAACAACTGTTGATGCAATCGGAGGGGACGGTATTCAAACTTTATTTTTAACACAGCTCAGTTTATACCAACTTAGATTCGATATTCGAACAATGCCTAAATAGGGTCAAATTATAAGTCTAGTACTTAATAATGCCCTGCCAAAGGAAATGGTGCATAAACATATTAGGAGACGTCGATGTGGAAAGACAACGTTCTGTTACTGCATATGAGTTAGCAAACCCAGTCTCGAAGGACGAATAAATATCAATATTCATCCTGTGGCGTTTTCCGCAAGGGATGGGGCTGATGTACGACCCCGTTTGAGGCCAAGAAAAAAATACTCAGGGCTTCCCACTCAGGGTATTCGCCTTCGCTCCCGACCCGACCTTAAGTAGCTCGTCATTTTCCGACAAAAGGACATTTTCAAGTTCTTTCGTTTTGAGGGAAGTTCTAAATTAGTATTATCTTTCAAATGCCGTAGGAATTTAACTTTTTCATTTGTTTGGTCTGCAAATGGGACATAGTACCTATAAGTAGGAATCGATACCCCCCCCCCCCCCCCCTCGAGTTTATCAGTTTCTGGACGAGCCACTGATATTTATTATTCAGATCGTTCATTTAACGGACATGTTTGAATACGGGGAACAAATTCAGCAGACTCGTAAAATTCCTTTTTTCATTTTCGATTTGTTCTTCATACCATAGACTGTAAAGGAATATTTGAACGTTTACAATGAAATGTAATACATTGTAGGCCTACACGTAATGCAGATATGCATGACCCAGTTTCATATCTGATAACAAAAAACTTCAGAGTGCTGCCAATCGGCATCGAAAACTATATTTGTTTTTTGGTAGTCATTGTAAACATATTTAATTCTCATTTGTTTAAAGAACTTTTGGGTCTTCATCAAATACTCTTTTAATGTGTACATTTGGTCGTGTGAAGGTGCGTTCGAAAGAGGAACTCTACTAAAACGAAAAATACGAATAACACACCAAGCAAATAAGAATATAATGCAATGGTAGTAATATTTACCAAGTTTCCTACTATACGGACAATTTGTTCAATCCGATCTCTCCCCTATCATATACCCCGATCTTGTCAGGAGTTGATGGTAAACATCCGACAAGATTGATTTGTGCGAGGGTGTTCATTGTTCAGTCAATATAGGGACTCGCTACAAAAGAATAAATGCTTGGTCCATGGTTGAACGAATCGGTTAAATTAATCATTTATTGTATTTTGACCTCTTTCGTCATGACGTGTTTTCCCTTTTCGTGTGAGGACATAAGTATATTCTCGCCATTTCTTGATCAGTTTTGCTCAAACTCTATCAGCACAATCTGAAAATGGTAAACAGGATTTGATTTATAGCAGTCAGTGTACTTCATAATCTATTTACTACATGTATACGGCGTTGGAGCACTCAGTCTGTAAAACCATCGTAGGGCATCTTGCTGATGTTTATATCATGTAAGTATATACTATTTTTTATATTTTTAATTGATTCTTGAATGTCTTTTTTCTGTTGGAAATATGAATAGGTTGGCTGCTAACTGTCAAGAGTATACAAACTCACCAATAACTTCAGTTATATTCCATTCCATCAATTCAACTTAAAATTTATTTTCTTCTATTTCCTCTTCCTTATCAACAAATTTACTCAAGATATGATATAATGTATACAATTCATAAATACATGTAAATGATTGTGAAGAAAGCGTCAATCGATCTCAAGTGTGACTGGTATTTTCATTTATTCATATTAAATACAACGAATCATTTAAAGTGAAACAAAAATGATTCATTGATAACCAACAATACAAATATTTAGATCAAAAACATGGGCATAAGCATAAGTAGGCCCTACTCAAGATCCAATCATGAACGTGTAATTTCATGATCCTTTATTTCTGCTATTTTGTTCGCTATAATAGTATTATGTAGAGGTTTTCATGACATAGACCGGTTTCATGGTTTCACGTATGGTACCTCCGGCATTTGGAACAAATTGTTATGACGATCATCGTCATTCTATTCATCAAATGCTCATGACATTGCCCATTTAAGCATATAGGTTAACACGAATCTTGTCAAAACCAGTATTATTTTTCGACAATTGAAACTATATATATATAATGCCATTCATGTCATCCACAAGAAGCTACACTTATGTGTTACATGTTATTCCCTATAATTTACACACGAGGCGTTATTTATGCATATTAAAGGTAAAGACTAGTTTTGGAAACGCCCCCCCCCCCCCTCTCAAAAAATGAAATGGAAGCTCTTATTCCCAACCATGTGAAAGAATATGTTTTGACTAAGACGTGATCATGCACATTTTGCCGAGAAACCGCCTACAAATTGATATATTTGGTAAATTATTATATCTATTTGGACCTGATAGATATAACGCACGTGTCGCGCACGTATGGGGGTAGTCCCATATACATATTTCTATGTGCAGTGCTTGTAGCTTTATCAAGACTGGGCCAAATTTCTTATCATTTTGATGATTCCAGAACCTTGCAGTACACACCAATACTTATATGCTAGATGATCAACCTTTTCTGATCGATTCCACAAAGTTTCTTTCACAATGCAATCGCATGTCCATAACTGGTCTTTATCTTCAAGACTCTTGAAGACAATTCATGCATACGCCAGTACAGGCGCGTACGCAGGGGGGGGGGGGGGTTGGGGGCAAAGGTTGGGGGTTACCCCCCCCCTTAATTTTTTTTTTATATGTGTGTGTTTTGCAGGAAGAAAAGAAAAAATGCTAATGGGTGACCTAAAAAAAGGTGACCTTACCCCTACCCCCCCCCAACGGAATGAAATGTCGTCGGTCAAATTTTCAAATTTCGGGACCCCCCCCCCCCCCCCCCCCCCCCAAAAAAAAAAAAAAAAAAAAAAAAAAAAAAAGTGCTCTTACCCCCCTATACGTCTGAGTCAAATGATGGCACGTATGCAACGGATAGTGGCGGTTGTTTAAAATTGATGTTTTATACTTCTCTCTGTGATTGTTATTTCTATTTTTCAGAAGACGAATAGACGAAAGACGAGATAATTATGGAAGGTAATATTATTATCCAAACAACCATGGCCATTATCACTAACAGGAGTAGCGATACGGATCTCTTTGTGTTTGAAGATTACAACCAGCGCATTGCTATAGCCATTATCCTCTGTATCGTCTTCCTTGTGGGATCAATCGGCAACACACTCGTCATCACCGCCGTAGTCCTTTCCCGTAAGCTCCGATCATCAACCAACTGGTTCGTCGTCAACCTGGGCTGTTCTGACCTTTTCACATGCCTCTCTCTCCCGTTTAATGTTGTCGCCATGCTAAGCCGTGACGGATGGCCTTTGCCAGGTTGGATCTGCGCAGCAAATTCGGCCGTATCATGGATTTGTCTGGGTACCAGTGTCATAACGCTGGCCCTCATTGCCTATAACCGCTGGTACTTGCTGACAAAGTCTAGGATACACTTCCAGAAACTCTACACAACTAGAAACATATACTTGATGGTGCTTAGCGCTTGGATGTATCCAGCTCTTTTGGTCCTGGTACCTCACTTTGCTGGGTTGGGCCGATTGGGATATTCTTACGAGTACAAGGCATGCTCACAAGATACGTCACTTCCAACTTCAGACTTATATAGCCTCACAGCTGGGGCATGCGCCATCATCCCTGTGTTCATTGTTGTCGTTGTAATCTACGTTCGGATCTATCTTTTCGTTTCGAGACAAAGTAACAAGATGAATCAGCTCAAAAAGGAAGGAGCACCCCAGACGCGTGGCATAGACAATGTCAACGTGGAAATGAGCTCATCAGAGTTTCCCTCGATTGAAACGAGTACTCTCACATCTGAAGAGAACATCTCACAAAGCTGTTCAACCTCAAACCTTGACACATCACAAACAACCGAAACAGTTACATCAAATGGAGAAGGCAAATTGACAGCCATTGAGAATTTACCACAAAACACATCCCTTGAAATTTCTGAGAATCAATCAAGGCGATCTCCAGAAGGTACCAAAGCTAATCAGAAGCGTCCAAGATCCATCAAGCAAAAGTTTCCTGATAACAAGGTACAACCACACCTGAACAAGTACAACGTCACGGTTACGAAAAGACTTGCTATTGTGGTGCTAGCATTCATCATCTGCCTGCTCCCGTTTGGTGTGAGCGTTGTTGTTCCTCCTAGTGACCCGGGCGTCCCCTGGACAGGCCTGATGTTGACCATCAACAGTTGCGTCAACCCTTTGATTTACGCCAGGACAATGCCAGAGTTCCGCAAGGTGATGCTAGCCATCATTCGCTGTCGCCTCAAGGACATCACTGAGCCAATCGCATGCATCCGCCGCTTCCGTTAATGGAATGGGATAGTCCAAGTAGAACGACAGCCCACGAGAAAGTTTCAAAGCCAGACATTGTCGGTCACGTGGACTATAGCATTAGTAGGTCCATGGCTATAGCCAAAGAATCACAAGGGAAGGAAACAAATAATTCGATATTTTAATGTTATCCCAGGTTTAGTTCCAAATTAACGGATCTTCCTCGTCATGACGTACCATGATCCAAACAGATCATACAGACCTACATGCATAGAGTGTTAAGAAAGGGAAACAAGACAGTTTGGAAGCATTTAGAGAAGGGAAAAAAAGAAAGTGTATGACTATAACAGAAAACATGTACGTGTAGGTGTAGATTAGAGATCATAACAACAACGAATTTGTACTAACAAACTTTAGAAATACCACAGAGTATTAGTAATGCTTGAATTCGCAGGAGAAATGCCTGATCAGGTATTTCTGTAAATATATTTACCCTTTAGTTATGAAATAGGGATAAAGAATATTATTTAAAAAACAGTCTCAATCATTCGGTATCTGTTATAGACGTTATTAAAGGTTGTTTTGTCGTGATTTTGTCCCCCATCAATGATTACTTCGGTCGTGGTATTGTAAGTACAAATGATTTATTTTATTACAAAGAGCAAATATTTAACCCGGAGGCAAGAGTTATTCATACGGTCTCAAAATTCTCCCCCGTTTATGGCTATACAGCATAGATCAATAATTACACAATTTCCTCGGTATCAAAGTCCTCTACATTTGGATCGGATCGTAGAACATACTTTAATGTTGAAACACCCGAAACTAGAAGTTGTCAACAATTCATGGGAAAGCCTACATACTGATGGCACGAAGATACTTTTTGTATAGCAGTTTTATAAATCAGAATTCTATACACATTTTAAGAAAAAGTATTTGACAATTTGTAATTAGGTCGTGTGACTTCCTGCCTATTCTGCTCCGCCATCGATCTACTCATATATAAATAATATATATATGTATGTATTAAAGGGTGTGTGGGTGTGTATGTAGGGTCTCGTGTGAATGTAGGGTTTTGTGTGTGTATGCATGTATTTGTTTATGCTGATACTGTATTAGTATCAAAATTAAGGTTTTAATGTTCAGGTCTTTTGCCTTTTTCTTCTTTTTGGAGAATTAAAACAAAAAGTTTTCGGGTGTTATGACGAAGATAAACATGTACTAAAACTGTAAGAATCTATGTTTTGATTTCCTTGTGTATTCCATGGTTTTACCAGAGTAGCCTCCTACTACTTCTTTTGATTTGGCTCTTGATTAATTATCAAATGAAGAGAAAAGTGCTGTGCAAAATATCAATTTCAGACATTTCTTGATTTTTTTTTTTATACTGTTTTGTTTGATCCGGTTGTATGTTGAAGTTAAAAATGTTCAAAGCACCTTTTTTTTCTACAGTCTATACAAATTAGGTCGGAGCAAATGTTACTGTTTAATTTATCGTAGGCGTGGTTAAAACTATTATTGTACATGATATGAACAATTAATTAGATGGCATTTTGTACTGCCGATTGCTTCCTTAATCAAATGTATTCATTCCTTTTATGTAAAATGATAGAGTCTGAGTTATTTTCTATATCATATACAAACCCAAAGTTTATTCCGGATGTGTATATGTTTAAATTATTATTGATCTATTTGATAAGATAAGTATTTATTCATATTGTATTAGCTGGACAAATATAGCTTTTTCATATATTTATTGTATATCATGGGGTTATATAATAACTATAAACTAAACAAACAATTAGCCCTGATACAGATATAATCATGTGTCATTTAACTTTGTTTTTTATTTCCTGTATTTGTTATCCTTTTTGTGAACAGGGCCTCTCAGAAAAACAGTATTAATACTGAGAGAGTTACCCTGTTTAAATAAAACAAATAAATAAATTAATGTATTCCATTTCTTATTTTGCTTGTATAAAACAGCTATGATACAGTTGAGTTATCTTTCCCTCAAAAAAACATTAGTTTTTATCATGTTTATGTAATATTAGAATTTGCATAATGTACATTTTTTTGTTAAATATTTTACAATTCAGCCCGCGTGGTGCGATGCACATTTTTGAATAAATACACCATTATTATTAATATTATTAAATTAACGAGTCATATCATTATTTAGAATTCAAATATAAATATTTACATAACTCATAATAACATTTTTATCAACAATTTTCTAAAAATCAATTGTCGAGTATGCACTTTGCATTTTATATTCCATTCATCATTGTAATACGTAATGATAACAACGGAGGCTTCTTATAAAGCGTTCGTATCCACCACGCTGTGACGCTCCTGGCGCTCCAACAATATATTTATGTACAGAGCTAGTTTATATTCAACAATTCAATCTTTGTTTGCATCTCCAATATATATTCAAATCTCCATCTTATAGAGTACCGAAGAGTGACGTCATACTGGCCAAGTTGTCAAGGTTTCTGGTTCCAAACAATGTTGTGCTAATCAATCGCATGGTGACCACACCAGCACCAAACAATGAATCTGCCCTGCTCCAGTCCGTAGCTTGAATGATTTTGCGGTGAACCTCATGCGCAGGCTTTTTGGTTTGGAACAAGTAATCTGGGAGACGAGCGAATATGAAGTTAGCATTTCGGTACTCTTTATCGCATTGATTACATTTTTTTTCTTCAAACATTTGATTGTGGACGGTGGTGGAAACTCACAATAAATAAGACGACGTCTCGCACTGGCTGGATCATCTGCCATAAGCCTTACTGACATCTGAAAAGACAGAGGTATCTCAAGGACCACCAAGATTCACATGGTCTTTCCAATAGCTCCATATGGGTCAGAGACGTGGGCTCTTGGAGCAACAGAGAATCTGATTATCGTGTTCTCTAACCAATATGAGGTTACATTGGGGCTGTCATGCTGGTCATATTGGTCAAATCCAAAATGGCAGCCATCTGAGTTGAAGGTCAAGTGTAGTCCCAAAGGAAAAGGGCTAGAATGATAAAAGTTAATAAAGTAATGGGACGAAATCCAAATTGGTTCTTATAAAATAGATTATGCTGAGACAAATATTCAAAGATAGTTAAATAAACTGCCCTTTCAATTATTTTAGATAAAATCGGCAGTATACGGTAGACACGGGTCTGTAGTTTCCATTATGGCTGTATCCCCTCCTTTGGGGATCGGTTGAACTCGGGCTATTTTCCAAGCATCAGGGTATACTGAAGAATGCAAAGACAAATTGGGAATATATACTAAACTTTCCATTACATGAGGAATATCACAGAAATATTTCAGTATTTTAACAGAGAGTTCATCATATCCAGTTGCTTTTTTCAGATTTTCTTTCAGTGATTCACATCTGTTGATAGTTTCGGTCTCGAGCTCAAAAGCTTTAGTGAGTTCAGAAACGGAGTCAACAAAATACGTATTAAAATATTCAAGTCTGATATTTCAACATCGTTTATATTCAATATTATATTTTTAGACTGAATTTTCTTAGTAAGACGTCGCATAACATCCCATAACGCATATGCGTTTCCTGACTTGTCGTTCAATAATGAAGTAATGTATGATTTTTAAAGATTTTTAAGTTCACGTGTGATAAGATTTCTGCATTTTTTATATTGTTCCCAAAAATATGATGACGAGAACTGTATGCTTTATCACGAAGGTAATCCCTCGTGTTCATCAATTCAATGACGTCTCCTGTCACCCAAGGACATGGATTATTTCTTAGACGTTTTCTTTTATATGGTGTACACATATTTACAATTTCCATTATCGGATTGTACCATATATCCTATGCACTTTTCTGAGAAAATACACTCTCACAATAGCAACATTTCCACGGCTTTTCTCCTGTGTGTGTTCGTAGGTGTTTAGTAAGTTTCATTTGTCAGAAAAAACTGTTCTTACAGTGTGAACATTCATATGGCTTTGGTCCTGTATATGTTAGTAAATGACGTTTGAGTATAATTTTCTGAGAAAATCGTTTCTTACAATAGCAACATTTATATGGCCTTTCATTTGTGTGTGTGAGTTTACTACAATTGAGTACACTTTTCTGAAAAAAATCCTTTCTTACAAAAGAAACATTTATATGGCTTTTCTCCTGTGTGTGTATGTGTAAATCTATGACGAATGAGTATACTTTTCTGAGAAAATCGTTTCTTACAATAGCAACATTTATATGGCCTTTCATTTGTGTGTGTGAGTTTACTACAATTGAGTACACTTTTCTGAGAAAATGCTTTCTTACAAGAGCAACATTCATATGGCTTTTCTCCTGTGTGTGTATGTGTAAGTCAATGACGATTGAGTATACTTTTCTGAGAAAATCGTTTCTTACAATAGAAACATTTAACTGGCTTTTCTCCAGTTTGTGTAGTGAGATGATTGTTTAGAGTACTTTTCAGAGAAAACACTTTCTTGCAGTGTAAACATTCATGTGGCTTTTCTCCTCTGTGTGTTAGGAGATGATTGTTAAAGGTATAGACCAGTTCTGGTGAAAGAAACGTTGTGGAATCGATCAGAAAAGGTTGATCATCTAGCATATAAGTATTGGTGTGTACTGCAAGAAATGATAAGAAATTTGGCCCAGTCTTGGTAAAGTTAAAAGCACTGTAAACAGAAAAGTGTATATGGGACTACCCTATATCTATCCAGTCCAGATAGATATAGGGTAATTTACAAAATATATCAATTAGTAGGCAGTTTCCCGGCAAAATTTGTATCATCACGTATTAGTCAAAACATATTCTTTCACATGATTGGTAATAAGAGCTTCCATTTTTTGAAATGGAGCGTTTCCAAAGTTAAGATAACTTTTCTGAGATAATCCTTTCTGACAATAGTAACCTTCATATGGCTTTTCTTCTGTGTGCGGTAGGAGGTGTCTGGTGAGCTTGCATTTCTGGGAAAACCCTTTCTTGCAGTGTGAACATGCATGTGGCTTTTCTTCTGTGTGCGTTAGGAGGTGTCTGGTGAGATTGCATTTCTGGGAAAACCCTTTCTTGCAGTAAGAACATTCATGTGGCTTTTCTTCTTTGTGCGTTAGGAGGTGATTGGTGAGATTGCTTTTCTGATAAAACCGTTTCTTACAGTGTGAACATTCATATGGCTTTTCTCCTGTATGTGATCTCAAGTGGAGAAGGGGATGACTGGCCTGACATGTTCTCTTACTGCAACATGGACACTGATGTAGCTTTTCTCCAGAATGTATCCTCAGATGAATGTCGAGTTGATCTTTTGTTGAAAACACCTTGCCGCAATGTGAACAAAGATGAGATTCACCACCACTGTTGATTGATATTCCACGTTCTACCGTGTCTTGTCCGTTGTCAACCATATCACCTGGTGGCGAAAAAGAGAAGATTCATGTCATCGACACCTGAGATACTGTGTAAGAGATGACATGAGTGTTCTGTCACTTCAAGTTGAGACAGAAGTATTTGGATTATGTTCTGAGAAAAGGTAGAACGTGCAAAATATACTTTATTTTTTATTGACCCACTCACATTTTTACATTAAGAACATTCTTCATAGTTTTAGTTCAAATTAAGAGAAAGGTTTAAACAATGAAATATATAGGTTTTTTTTTGTTTTTTTTTTTTGGGGGGGGGTGAACGAGAAGCAGAGTGTAATTGTATTTTAAAACTACTTTTCTTAGGAAATCTTTTCTTACAGTGCGAACATTATAATGGCTTTTCTCCTGTGTGTGATCTGAAGGGGATGAATGGCCTGACATGGCCTTTTACTGCAACATGGACATTGATGTAGCTTTTCTCCAGAATGTATCCTCAAATGCATTTGTCAACAATTAGTTTTTAACAATGTGAACATTTATATGGATTTTCTCCTCTGTGTGTTCGGATATGACAGTTAAGAGTACTTTTCTGTGAAAATCCTTTCTTACAATAGCAACTTGTATATTACTTTTCTCCTGGATGTGTTAGTATCGGTATAAGACAATTGAGTATACTTTTCTGAAAAAATCCTTTCTTACAATAGCAACATTCATATGGCTTTTTTCCTGTTTGTTCGGAGATGACAGTTAAGAGTACATTCTGATAAAATCTTTTCTTTCAATAGCACAATTCATATGGATTTTCTCCTGTTTGCGTTAGGAAGTGTTGGTGAGATTGCTTTTATGAGAAAACCCTTTCTACAGTGTGAACATCCGCCATACGGCTTTTCTCTTGTGTGTTCGGAGATGACAGTTAAGAGTACATTTCTGAGAAAATCCTTTCATATTAGAATAGCAACATTTATATGGCTTTTCTCCTGTGTGCGTTAGGAGGTGTCTGGTGAGATTGCTTTTCCGAGAAAATTCTTTCTTGCAGTGTGAACATTCATATGGCTTTTCTCCTCTGTGTGTTAGGAGATGACGCTTAAAAAGTTTTGGAAAATTTGAAAATGACCGGATAGCGATTCTTTAATATTTTGATATATTTGGATGCCCCTGAGGATGTATTATAAGCATTAGATACTTTAGCCCCTAAAACACTTCTGCTTTAAAAAAAAACTTGAATATCAAAATTTACCATTGCTCCCGGTAAATTTTTATAAATTAAAAAAAAAGCGCTTTATACCGCCATCCAATGGTAACTGCGAACTTGAACATCTCAGAATACGCAGTTGCGATATATAATTTCCAAACGGGAATAGCCAATCGGTCGATTTTATTCAAGAATTTGACTTTTCTCCTGTGTCTGTTGATCTTGGTATTATCTCTCGTTTACCATAAGATCTACACAATATTATATTTTCAGCCTGCAAAAGGGACACACCACCTTTAAAATGCCTTGAGAATGAGATGCAGCGCAAGTCTTTTGTGGGGTCTCAACCCCAGACGACAAGTGGTCAAGAACATTTGATTTATATTGAAATTGTGAATTCAGTGTTTAGTGCTTTAGAAGGATATATGTAGTTTCAGCCGGCAAATACCCTACGAAAAGACAAATGTGTTTCGATGAGAAAATAGATGAAACAAGTAGATATTTATAATATTCTGTGCATAGTCAAAAAGTCACCAATTTTATTGTTCATCAACAGTAATCTTGAAACGCATTTGTGTTGATCATCCGTGCAGAGGTGAGTGTTAAAGGAAGTAGACCTCACTTGCACACCCTCCCCAATTTCGATGAAATGTCATGAGTAGAAGCACTTAAGCATGATAATAACCCTCTTAAAATTTTAGAGCAAGCGGATCAGTAATTCGGAAATGAGAAGTGAATAGATTTGTTTTACTTTCTTTGAATAAACATTAGTAGCCGACTACTGTAGTAAATGTACATTCAAGGAAAATACAAGAAATATATTCTCTTCTCATGTCCAAACTACTGGTCCTTTTGAAGAAGGTTATTTTCATTCCAAAAAGCTTCTACCTATGTCATTTCATCACAATTGTTGAGGGTGGTGCAAATGAGGGCTACTACATTAAATGATATCTTCTCTCACGTCATATACCATTTAAGTGAAAACGTTTTAATCTAAGTTTAGAGGCCCCCAACACCGGGCCCAAACACTTTCAAAGAATTAAGTTCTTCCATTTTCACTCCCGTGTATATCTCGTTCTCTCTATCTCTCTCTCTCTCTCTCAAAACTCGTAGTTTGTATTCTTTAATCAATATTCGTCCTTAAACACATATTGAAAATCCATGCAGAAGTGAGCCTTAAATTAGACCATCTTTCACGTCATTATGCCTATATAATTTCAAGCCTGTAAAACAAAGAACACCCCCAAAATTAGGTGGGAAAATGTCACTTACATTGTATATCGTTTTGAAAGAGGATGTCAATTAAACACTCATTTATGCAAGGATTTTCAAAAGAAATGTGTTTTAAAACGAATATTAATGACAAATACAATAATTTATAGAATATTTCAAAAATGTATTCTTTCATCAGTATATATTCATATCTAAACACATTAGTCAGGAAAATCCTTGCAGTAATTCGTGTTTAAGGACATCTGTTTTCACTATAAAATTTAAGTTGGAGCGCCCAACACTCTAGAGGCGTTAATCAAACTCATCCCAGTGCAAAATAATCCTTGTTTTCACGACAAAACGTGATAAATTCAGTCACAACAAAACAACCACCTTTTCCGATTTACATATTTACTTTATTTACATGCATCAAATGTAATTTTGTATATAAATGAATGAATGTTCAGTAGTTTCACATTTAGAAAACATAGAAAATAGCATTTTCTTTAGAGAACGTGACAGAAAAATCCGGTAAGTTCGTTTAAAAGAGGTCAGATCCATTTCAAATATTAAAGATCCATACAATGAGAAGGCTTTCATGTGTCTAATATTACTATATTTACAACTAATTGCTCTCAAACCCATATAACCTACAATATATTGAATATAGTATACAAATACAGGGCCGTCACCAGCTTTTTTCTAGGGGGGGTGCTTTTTATGAAAAAAAACCACAAAAAACACAAAAAACAACGTATTAACTCAATTTCATGCAGTTATATAGCCCGCCGGCCTAGAAAGTACATACTGGTCAAGTATCCCTACCCCCCCCCCCCCCCCTCCGGGTTTTTTTTTTTTTTTTACTTTTTTTTTTTTTTTTTTTTACTTTTTTTTTTTTTTTTTTTTGGTTCTGAAGGGGGGTGCGTTCGCACCCTCCGCACCCCCCCTGGCGACGGCCCTGCAAATATACGAAGCTGTGAGAAAGAATAGTAAGCAAATATTAATCGACTACGAGGGTAAATTACATTACTAATGGTACAAACTATCATCGCCGAGGTGATCTCGGGGCTACTATCTTCCCGAGCCGCAAGGCGAGGGAAGATGGTAGCCCCGAGATCACCGAGGCGATGATAGTTTGTATCCATTGCCCAAGTAAAGGAGGTTAATATTTGTTTTATATCCCACATCGGCAATAAGGTCTATTTAAAGTGAATTTTACATAATAATAAGAACTGATTCTGCAGACAGTTTAGCTTCAGCTAGTTTTTACAAAGCGCAACATGCATACATGTAATACAGTTGATGCGCGCTCATTTGACATTGACATTGACTTTGACATTTCGCGTAACCTACTTTGCTATGCGTATTCAATGGGCAAGGGTGGGCAAGTGGGGTAGCAGCAAAAAATTACTTTACAAAAGTACTATCTCGACCTGAGATCGAAAGATAGTACTTGTCTATACCTTTTTCGTGCTCTGTACAATCGCAATGCAAACAACTATACATGAGGGATATAATGGAAATTATTTATCTGAGGAGGGACTTGCTTAGTACTATTTTTTCCGAGGGGCGAAGCCCCGAGGAAAAAATAGTAACTGTTGCCAGTCCCTCCGAAGATATACAATTTCCACTATTCTTACGAACTAAATGCCCCGGGGGGGGGGGTACTCACGTATATTGGGTATACGGGGATGTGCCGCTCGGAAGGGTGACTTTTTCAGGAAAGATCCTTAGACATGGGTCCCCTTTTCATTAAAAAAATCCTTAGACATGGGTCCCTTTTTTCAGTTATTCCTTTCCCCTCTTTTCTCCCTCATTTTCTCCTGGATTTTGGGATTTGCTCCGACATTGAAAATGCCTAAATCTCTCCCATCTCTAAATAATGTTCGGTGATTGCATTTCCTCTAAGTCAGTGGGTGTACGTACGTAGCTCGTAAACTCAACTAGATCCCGGGGTACCACATATATCAGGACCCCATGGGCTCTATACCGGGTACTCATATGGCATAATACGCGCTAGGTATGGTATCCGCCCGTATAGGGGTCGTACCCCCGGAAACTTGTAGCGCTTCGCACGCTGAAAGATCGGCAGCTATACCCTGCGTACCCTCTGCCCAGCAGCCGTGCAGCAGCGGGGCTCAAGCAGGGAGCTATATAGCCAATGCTTGAGAGCTCGTGTACGGGTACGTTAACAGGAAAAGTCCTTCAATTAAAACAGATGCTAGAGGTGCTAGCACAGTATTATTATGTTGCATGGTGTTTTCATCTTTATGTGTGTAAACTAGTTGGAAACTACATGTAGTATGGTACAGTTTACTAATAAAGAACTTTATCGAGAAACTGCAAAATTATTGGCCATTGTATTATTACACACATAGGTGCATTACTATCCTGGCTGTGTATTAAAAGCTGTGCTATTAGTATTGATTCTCAACATTTCAAACATCACTGTGTAAAACTCAACCAATTTCACTAAAAATCGATACTTTAGTGACAATCAATCAGATCTTAATAGCAGTAATATACATTTTTTAACTTTCCGATGTTAGAAAGAATAATTAAAAAAAATCAAATTGTGAGTCCACTGTCGAACTTGCCGATCAACCGCATCGGCATGATTGTGTGCATCTCTGTGTTATGAGTGTATTGACTATTCATGTATTTAAATGCTGCCTATTAACGCGTAATGCAGTGCTAGAGGTCAATATGCATTAGCGTTGACTCTCCATATGCTTTGCTGGAGTGTATTATTACAGCTTAAAAAATGTAATATTTGAAGTTTGAAATCCTTAGACATGGGTCCATTTTTGACAAAAAATCCTTAGACATGGGTACCTATTTCAGCAAAAGGACCCTTGGATGTGGGTATGGGTTCGGAGGTCTCAGCCGCACACCCCCGTCCGACTATAATCTGAGTACCCCCCCCCGGGCTAAATGCTTGGTATATTTGTTTTATATCACTTCGTTACGATCCGAACGTCTGATTTAATGAATGGATGGCATATGGTTTTTAACTTTATTCTTATGTCACCCACATGGGGCCGGTATTGGAGAAGTTTACAATCAGTTTGAATTTGTCAATTTAACCTGCGCACAATAATTATATTAACGCGCATTTAATGAGACGCGCTAATTGCGCATTATTTTTGACTGAACATGATGTGATGTCACAATGCTTTTCTACCTGAAAATCCCATAGAGCATGCGCAGTTCTGCCCATGAAAAAATAGTGGAAAATATTCGGAGCTCTGGCAGATTTGTTTCAAATAGTGAAATTATATTTTATCACGTGACCACCAATTGACCAATCATGTATTTAGAAAACTTATGAATATTCATAGAAGGGATATAACAGACTATATATGCCTTCATATCGCAAATAATTACTATATAATTAAGAGCTGTTGTGTACAAATATTACAGTCAAGTATTTTTTTTTAAACGGCAGCAATAAGTACGGGTTTTGCATCATGGATTTAAAGGACAAACTACGCTCTCTTGACTGGACCGATGTACTAGCAGCAGAAAACTGTAATGACTCATTCGACAAATTAATGGAGACCTTAACACTAGTTTATAATGAAATTATAATGAAACTACAAATAGCTAATCAACTTATTTGAAAAATCCTAGATCGCCGTTGATTACTAAAGCCCTTTTAAGATTCATATAGAAGAAAAATAAACTATATTACAAATACAAGCAAGACCATACTCCTCAAACACAATTTAAATAGACAAAATACAAAAATACTTTAACGACTAACGAGCCTACTAAGGAGCCTACTAAGAAGTGCTAACAAGTAATATTATGCCTCGAAAAAACACTATCAGAGGAACACGGAAAATTATAAACGGTGTACTCTAAAAGAATGTAAAACAGAGGTCAATTGATACTGTTTAAGTCAATTATCACATAATTGAGGACACTAATGGTATTGTAGAAAGTTTTAATGATTAATTCGTTAACATTGGAAAACCTAGCCGGAAAAATACCTTATACCAATAAACATTTTATGGACTATATGAACCAACCTAACCCCAATTCGTTATTTTTATACCAGACAGACTCTGCTGAGATAACTGGAATTGTACAAAAACTTTTTTTTTTTAAACGACAATATAATTATAACCAATAACTTGGTAAAGCATATCTTGCCAGTAGTCATTGTTCATCCAGTATTATCTAAAAATGGATGTCTATCCTCAGGTGTAGTGCCCGAACAAATGAAAATCGCCAAAGTTGTCCCAAAATTGTAAAAGGGTGACATCCACGGTACCCACCAGATCTGTAATTATCGTCCTATTTCGTTACTAACAACTTCTTGATGAGTATAATATATTGTGCAACGTTCAATTCGGGTTTCGTGAACAACATAATACATCACATGCGCTCTTGATGTTTATTGACAAAGTTATAGAAACACTTGACCATAATTCCCACACCTTCGGTATATTCCTGGACTTCCCCGCTCCCCTCCCTTCAAGCCCCGCCCCTCCCTCTAAAGTCCTGCTCCCCTCCTTTCACGCCCCGCCTCCTCCCTCTAAGTCCTGCTCCCCTCCTTTCACGCCCCGCCCCCTCCCTCTAAGTCCTGCTCCACTTCCTCCAAGCCCCACTCCCCTCCCTCTAAGTCCTGCTCACCTCCCTCTAAGTCCTGCTCCACTTCCTCCAAGCCCCACTCCCCTCCCTCTAAGTCCTGCTTCCCTCCCTCAAGCCCCACTTCCCTCCCTCTAAGTCCTGCTCCCCTTCCTGAAATCCCCGCTCCCCAACCTGTAAGTTCCGCTCCCGTACCTCTAATGCTACGTTTACACTATGTTCCCGGCGGCCACGGCAGCCCCGTTTGCCCGAAACGTAGTGCGCCGTGGGATTTAGACCAATTTTATCTCTGGATTCAAGTTTTGTTACGTCTTGCCAAGTTTTCTCACGGTCTACCACGGTATCCGTGACGGGCCGTGGGGGGAAGGGGATGCTGAGTCCCGGAGGCTCCAAGGCGCACTACGGTTCGGCCCGCGTTCTACCACGGATGCCAGAACGTTCCCTCCCGGCCCGTCACGTTCTGATGGGGTCCCTCACGTTTCCCACGTTCTGATCAAGGTCTGACACGTTTTTCACGTTCCGTCAAGGCTTTGTACGGATGAAACGTGGACACAGGGCAGCTTTGGAGCACGTTTGTGCCGGCGGTATAAAAAGAAGGTCTCCCAAGCAATAGCAATCATGGTATTCTGAGACCTCGCGTTGTGTCAGACCGTAGTAGAACGCAACGTGCCGTAGCGTGCCGGGCGCTTAAACCGTCCCACTACGGACCACCCCCAAGTTTTGTTACGGCCTATTACGGACTGTCACGTTTTGTTACGTTCACCCCGGTTTATTACGGCCTACTAGGTTTCTCATCCGCACCGTGACTGCCGTGGCAAATTTTTTGACAGTTTAAAAATCTGACACGGTATCCACGGCAATCACGGCCTGTCACGTTTGCCAATACGGTCCCCCGCGTTGTGTCACGTCAATCCCGTTTCGTCCACGGTGGCCTGAAACGTGGTTGCCGTGGCCGCCGGGAACATAGTGTAAACGTAGCATAAGGCCTGCTACCCTCCCTCCAAGCCCCGCTCCCTTCCCAATATTCCTGCTCCCCCCCCCCCCCCCAAGGCCCACTCCCCTCCCTCTAAGCCCTGCTCCCCTCCTTCCAAGCCAGCTCTCCTATTTCTGCGCCGATCCCCTCTCTGCATTGGTCCAGCTCATCTCCGAACCAAGAATCATTCAAATTCAGTTTCCTTCCTTTTTTTGCTTCCTGCATGAATTGATCAAAACACAGAGAGAACGAATTAAAAAAGAATGGTTTGAAAATATCATCATGTATTGACGAATTAAAGGTATTGCAAAGTTTTTGACTGGGATCATGAATTTAGTTCAAATGAACATATTGGAAGCATGCGATCCTACAATCTTCAGTGATCGTTGTCGCGGTTGAAATCGAGTCTAAAGTTATGCAATGGTAAATAATAAATTCTTTATGTTGTATAGCTCCCTCTCAAGGTCTAAATATTAATTGAGCCATAAAACAATGTTTCTTGACTAAATCGACCGATTTGGTATTCCCGTTCGGAAATTATATATCACAACTGCATATTCTGAGATTTTTGAGGTCGCAGCTACCATTGTATGGCCGTAAGCGCTATTTGAAATTCATCAAAACTTACCAGGAGCACCGGTACATTTTATATTTAATTCTTCTCGAAAGCAGAAGTGTTTTAGGGGCTTAATTTTCTAGTGCTGATAAAAGATCCCCAGGGGCATCAAAATATCTCAAAATTATAAAGAATCACTATCCAGCCAATTTTCAAAACTTCCCAAAACTCTGTATTATATTTAAGTGCTACAAAATGCTGGTGACCTATATTCAAAATGTTATTTCTTTATTTTTCTTTCTGATATTTATACAAGGTAGCCCATTCACCGGACAGTGGTCTTCCATGGGACCCTGCTTAATAATAAATCATACAACAAAATAATGAATAAACACATAACCAACACCAAAGGTAGATAAATAAACATAGACAATGAACTGATAAGATAGTTTTTTAATGCAAACTCAAAAGTAATGTACACAACGATGATATCAATTAATAATTTTCATTAAATTTAGAAAAATTGGACACATAATTTAACAAATTATGCAATTGTGAAAGTCTAGATAGAAAGACATATGGGCAACTTTGAGTGGTGTCACTGATGACCAGCTCTCCATTCGTCCTTACACAAAATCACACAAATTTCCCCTTTTCTCAAATGTTTGGGGACGTACAGAATCTAACCAGTATACATAATATGCAAAAACATATTGCTCTGACTATATATGAAGCGCAGGTTTGAAAAAAAAACTTTCTTGGGAGAAAACTTGAAAGTAGTTAAATTTTGTGTACAAACGAATGGAAAGCCGATCATCAGTGACATCACTCAGAGTTGCCAATTTGTATCACTCTCTAAAATTTCACAATTGCATAACCTTTTTATTATGTGTCCCATTTTTCTGAAACATTCACTGATTTCCTTTTCTTATTTGTCTGCTTTCACACAAAGCAACAGGAATAGGAGAGTGGAATTGCCTTTTAAAAGAAATATAGAAAATTAGAAAGACAATATTTAGTTTACATTTACATGTATATTACGTTGTGCTCAAAGTGTTGGAAGAACAGTCAAGAGAGCAGTCCTGAAATCTTTATCAATAAAATTAATAGTATCATCTTAGTTTGGATTACATTTCAGGCATAGTGACAAGACTTTTCAAATATCCGTTTATAATCTCAATGGTAATTTTAATAAAAATCATATTTTCCCTTCAATATTCGTCTTCGAATACAATAGTTTTAAAAATCCATGCAAATGTGAGTCCTTAATGACATCCTCTTTCACATCATCACACCATTTTAGGTGAACTTTTTAAAATATTCTTTACAGGGATCCCCGAAACGTTAGAAGATTTTTTCTATTCCTATAGACATTGACTTCATCGGAACGGAAACAAGATTATAACTATTAGGCCAAAACATCACATTTTCGAAGCAAAAAATTCTGTCCAAACACAAAAGCATATTACAGATTGTTTTCTTCTTCTGTGGGTCTCTATTTTTCAGTAGGTCATTTTAATTTAGCCTAAACTCTTATTGAACATTTTGATTTCCTTTACTATACGTTGACTAACAAGTACATTTGATGTGTACCTGGGAACCAAAGAGGAGGTAAACAGTGTCATTTAAAGCCCCACTGTCCTACTTGTAGCTACTTGCTCCCTCTATATAGAAAACTTCCCCAATCGGTGCCTGTTGGTCCCCCATGATCCTCTTTTTCTTATGTTAGTTGAGAGCCGAGTTGATGAGAAAGCCACCTGTCAGTGACCTGGCTGGGTGGTCTAATCCCTTCTGGCCCAGTAGTATTGACGGTCTTTAACATCGGAACATAGCATTTGAGTGATATTTGAATGTTTTTCTTGAGATTATGATGACTTGTGATTTTGTGTACTTATAGTGAGATGCCTCACTATGCCTTTTTTTCCTCGTAGACCGACAATATAAAGTGTAAACAGATGAAAATAACACTTGAAGCCAAAGCATTTGGGGTGGCGTTAGGAAGTACGTGCAGAGGCGGCGGAGCGACTTCCAAAGTGGGGGGGGGGGGCACCAACAAAAAAGGGCACTTTCTGGGAAAAAAGGGCACCTACAAAGGGAAATCTCAAAGCGAAAATATACAATTTTTAGACATTGGTATATACCCCTTTAATGTAATTACATTATCATGGATGATTTCAATATTTGTTTCTCTTTATACATCGTATACAATATTGCTTAAGCATCATACCTTGCAGTTGGGCGTGATGGTCGACAAAAATCATTTGCGAGCGAGGAAAAATATAAGATTTGTGAGGTCGCAGTGCGAAAACTACATCTTATAAAGAGGAAAAAACCAATCCTCATCGGGTTATAAATAAGCACATTCTCATATTACAGCAAACTGAAAAGACCTTTGATAAGTAACAATTATAACATCTATAAATGTGAGCGAGCGTAGCGAGCGAGCTTTGGGATATATTGCTCTTAGTCGCTTGAAATTAGGGGCACGTTTAATGATGAGAGGAAAAGGGGACACTTATCGAAGGGATAAGACACTTATTAGAAAATAAAAGGAGCACGTGTCAAAGTACAAAGGGTTATTATCAGAGGTGAAAATAGGGCACTCACCAGGGATGAAAAGGCACTTATGAGAATGGAAATTGGGCATTTGTCGACGGAAAAGAGGCAACCATCAGATTTTGATAGGGGCATTTATGAAAAAGGGATAGTTTCCTCATAAGAAAGGAGAAGGGGCACGTATCATTGTTAAAAAGGTTAATTATCAGAGGTGAAAAGGGGCACACACCATATATGAAAGATGCACTTATGAGAATGAAAAAGGGGCACTAATAATAAAGGGAAATGTGCATTTGTTGAAAGAAAATGAGCACCGATCAGATTTTGATAGGGTCATTTATTGGAGGTGAAAGGGGGCTTTTATGAAAAGCGGATATTATGAAGGAAAAGGAGCATTTATTATGGAAGGAAAAGGGGCACGTGTCAAAATAAAAGGGGGTGTTATTAGAGATGAAAAGAGCACTTATGAGGAGGAAAAGGGGGCACTTGTCGAAATAAAACGGGTATCTCTCAGAATTGAATTGGGTAATTTTTCATAGGTGAAAAGGGGCATTTATGAAAACGCGAAGGGCTCTTTGTTAAATGGGGGCACTTATCATAAGGAAAAGGGGCACTTATTAGAAAGGAAAGGAGGCACATGTGAAAATATAAGGTGCGCTTATCCGAGTTAAAAAGAGGTAGTTATTAAAACGGAAAGGGGCACTTCTTACAAAGGAAAAGGGGCAATTGTCAAAGTAAAAGGAGCACCTCTAAGATTTGAATAGGGCAATTATCAGAGGTGAAGGAGGCGCTTAACAAAAGTGAAAAGGGGCGCTTCTCGTACCCAAAAAGGGGCACTTACTATAGATTAAAAAGGGCACTTATGAGAATGGAAAATAGACACTTATTGCAAATGAAACTGGGAACTTGTCAGGGAAAAGAGGTACGTGTCAAAATAAAAGGGGCACATACCAGAGGTGGAAAGGGGAGGGGGCAGTTTTAAAAATTAATAGGGGCACATATCAAAGTAATAGGGGCACTTTTGATGTAAAAAGGGGCACTTCTTACAAAGTTAAAGGGGCACTTTTCCTATGGAAAAAGGGGCACTTTTGGGGTACTTGAAAAAGTGGGGGGGGGCACTGTGCCCCCCCCCTGCCCCCCCGGGTCCGCCGCCTCTGAGTACGTGGTTCACTGACGTACATTTTAAACTGTTTGTCTGTTGACATAATGTATTGAAGGAACGTGACAAGTTGATTTTGTTTTAGCGTATATTATTGTTCTTATGGTATAGCCGTTCATGTTAGATTAAGATCCTTATACTGCAAGGGCATATATATTTAGATTAACGATGGGTTCAGCAGGACTTTGGGCATTACATGACTACTACTACTACGACGACTTCTACTACTACTACTACTTCTACTACTACTCCTACTCCTACTACTACTACTAATAATAATATTCATAATTTGACCATGAAGACACGACAAATACTGATATCTCATGAAACCAACTCACCGTTTCAAGTAATTACGCTTGTTGTGAATTATTGTCGCAAAATCCTTGTAGACCTCGGGGAAGCTTCTGGTATCGAGATTAAAATCCCTAATAAGCTCTCTAACCGCTCGATTAATTTCCGGATGCCTAATGCTCATCAAATCCTTCTCGGTGAGACTGGCCCGAATCATCATCTGTGGCAAAATGACAGTGTTGGCATTCATCATGCATCTTTCACAAATAAATTATGATTTATATACGTGTTACAAAACTCTAATAAATTACTAGCACATGCAATACAGTACTGCTACCCAAAAAAAAATGGTCTGAGCGCTACATGATTGTTCTATGGTTAAATAAAATGAATTTACATTTCATCGATATTTTTACTTATTTGATATGTAATTATTATATTACTCTGTATATAATGCACAATCCACTTATTGTGTAACGATATGCAATTCAGGCATATGACTGCGATATGTTGCTATTTTATAAAGTATACTAATAGAATATTATAAATGAAGTTTATTATTAATGTACTGTAATGATCATGTTTCCCGGCTCACTGTGTACACTTTATATCAAAATGCCAAACACCAACTTAAAGGGATAGTTGAGTTCTGTTTTCAGACCGCAAATGCCTTCAAAGTGCATGCTTATTGCTCTTATTCTCATCTATAACATTTCTAGTGCCCTTTTGGGACCTAAAATTGCTATGAAGGTAATTTTAGACCCAAAAATGTGTAAAAATTTAGCCAATACGATCATACTAATTCAGCTGCACTTTTAAAAAAATACGGTGACCGTTAATGAATGAATTAATTAATTAATAACAAAACATGGGCCGGCTGGTTGTTCGTAACACGACAAAGCCAACAAAAAATCCAACATCGGCATTGGTTGAAATACAACGTATAAGGCGCTATTTCGTGTTTTCAACAGTTTTTACAAATTATCGAATATTTGTGGTGGTACACAAATATTAGAAATCGTTATATTTATGGATATTTCAGCCGTCTTCGAACCGATGTTTATCAAACAAAAATGATTTTGTCATTTAAATTGTATGTTCTTTCAAATTTGACACTCAGTTTTTCATTATCTCACGAAAAGATTATTTTGTGTAGCGCCCTCTGCAACACAAATATTAGAAATCGTTATATTTATGGATATTTCAGCCGTCTTCGAACCGATGTTTATCAAACAAAAATGATTTTGTCATTTAAATTGTATGTTCTTTCAAATTTGACACTCAGTTTTTCATTATCTCACGAAAAGATTATTTTGTGTAGCGCCCTCTGCAACAGAACTCAACTATCCCTTTAATTATTGGTACTGATGCCGTTCTTTAGTTCACTGGCCCATGTTTAGCGTTATTTGTGACTGTCTTTTCAATCCGGATCAGCCCTACATGGCTATTAAACTAAAAGGCAATGACCCGGGATTAAGACTCTCATAAACTGTCCCACTCCTGTTTGTTATTGTACTATTACGTCATGTTTTTGCAATATTGTTTATGTGGTATTTGCATGTACAATCTACTGAATAAAATCAACACACAAGCCACCCTGATCTCAATAAAAATGTTCGTTTTTTCTTGCACAGGTGACGGGGATTATTACAGTATTAATGACTGCTTTGAGAGAAGTAGTTGTTTTTATACGCTCAAGGGAAGGTTAGAATTGTGCTATTGCCCGAGGCGTGCCGAGGGCAATTTTACAGAAATAGTTAAAGTTTATGAATGCAATTTCGACCAATCAGATGGCTGGATTTCTTAAGTGAGGTATATAATAGATAATAGAGACTTACCAAGTATCCTCTTCTCTCTATCCCTAGTTTGCCATTGATTCGTCGTTTCGAGAAGCACGCCGGTTGTGAAACATTATCCCTGCTTGCAAGCAGCCTGTCAACATATCCTGCTAAATTCATAACGAAATAGACATGTTAAACAAATATTGACTGCTCATAAGGATGATGGTAGGAATTATCACTCCCAAGGTGGTGTTCATGCCAGCCCTTCTATCACCCCTCAGCTTCGCCTCGGGGGTGATAGAAGGGCCGGTATGAACACCACCGAGGGAGTGATAATTCCTACCATCCGATTACAAAGCAGACCATATTTATATGGTGGTGTGACCAAAGTTCGCTATCTCAAAAGATCAGTAAAATTTCGAAAATCTGATATCACCAATGGAAAGAGGAACATAGAATTACCCAGAGAAGAAATTTGCTTTGGAATTGGGTACGAAATTGTGAAAATATTGACAAAAGATCGGCAAATTTGGCAATCTTTTGTGTCCGTTCCAAAAAATTATCAACTTATCAACAATTATCAACCGATAAGGGTCTGAAAATCTTCAATTTGAGAGCAGATTTCCTCAAAATTGTAAGTAAAAATGATACCAACTGATTGTATGATATCTTGCCTTCCAAATTATGATATTACATTATTTTTGATGGATCGCATTTTTTGATAAATCAACTGTAAACCCCCGTGCGTGAAATTAGGTCTCGTTGTTTTTATGACTTTTTAGACGCAGCGCGCACGCACAATCGAACAGCGAATTTTTAGATCGCGATATCTCCGAAATCCTTCGACGATAAATTTTCTAGTTGAACCGATCTGTAGTAAAAAAAAACTTTGCCGTCCATTTGAGAATAATTGAAAGAAAGAAATTTGTGTGTAGACTTGTGAAGAATCTTGAAAATGTATTGAATAAATGTTTCCTTCATCTCAAAATCATGAGGTTTCATTACTTTTATATTTGAAAATGCATAGGTTAATTTGCATAAATTATGAATACGCAAATTACGCATTCATGAATGTCAAATCTGGAAATATACAGGTAATTAGAATCATTACAAAAATTGTCAGACTCCACTTTTTGAAAGTTGAAACTCATTATTCATATGAAACTTCTTTTCTAACACAAAATTGTTATTTTGATGTAATTAATAATGGTAATTTATGCACATTTTATGCGATTTTCAAATATTTATTTTCTTATGTATTTTTTAATTTTGTATTTCTTATTATATCTATTGTTTTATTTCTAATGTATTATTTTGTTCTGGAACACATTAAGTTACTTTGAGAAACATATAAAAGCAATTTGATATCAATTCATATCTCCCACTTAGGAAGAAATACATCTAAACCTGTATTCACATTTCTGCTTGTACATGAATATATACAATTATAGCACTTTCTGATGACATGCGCATACTAATTATTATGTATCACCTGGTATCATAATCATATGGTATAATGCATTATAAGGCCTCCCAGCCCCCCCCCCCCCCCCCCCCCCCCCCTAGCCTATCCGATATGCGTCGGGCTTTACAAGTAATCTAATCGCGTAAATATGGAAAGTAACATTGGCCGGTCAGGGCTGACGCCCGCGCCGATGTCAGTCTCCCAAACGCGATTAATACACTTGCCATTTAGCCCGACGCCTATCGGATAGGCTACCCCCCCCCCCCCCCAATACAGTAAGGGTTACCTTGCTGTACTGGGGGGGGGGGCCTGGGAGGCCCCCCCCCCTCGACATTTTCGGAGATTGCGCCGCAACCGCTTGGAATTTTGAATTGTCGTTTCATGACTTTTTCCCCTCAAGTCTTACGCACATTTTGATACCATTTTCGTCAAAATCGGATATACCTGTAAGGCGTTACATAACAATTAGTATGCGCATGTCATCAAAAAAAAAAAAAATCCAAAATTTGCATAAATTATCATTATTAATTACATTAAAATAACTTTTTTGTGTTAGAAAAGAAGTTTCATATGAATAATGAGTTTCAACATTCAAAAAGTGGAGTTTGACACGTTTTCTGTAAAATGCATAAAATTAGCGCATTTTGCATAATTAATTAGGCTAACGACAAAAATTTGCATATTCTGAAAAAACTAATTATACCATCTTGTTCCTTACGTAAATATCTACAAACATGCAAATTTTCGTGTTCATCGGACAATCGACGGCCGAGATCATAGGGGGGGGGGCCTCCCAGCCCCCCCCCCCCCCCCCCCCCAGTCAGTGGGTGCTCAAAATAGCCCAGTACAGTAAGGGTTAAGAATATTTCTCCTGTGAAAACGCAGCTAGATTAATGAGCTAATTCACGCGAGCTATCGCACATGACAGCCTGCCTCAACTATTTATATCTTGCTATTGGGATTGTTCGGCCGATGATTTTTCATTTTTAGGACAAGCCAAAACGATAACATCTGTAACCCAATAATTGCACGTCTTCAAAGTGACGCAGTGACAGCAGTGTTGGATTGACACAACCAACAGCTTTTTTGTGAAAATTGGTGAGGTCTGAATGCTCTTATAGAAATGCATCTTTCAATATGCAATTACATGTACTTTATCATTATCTTTATCGGTGTGGTCTGACCAGGCCTTGAAAAACCTCATGGCACTACATATAAAACCTACCTTGTGATGTAGATTGCTCGGGTTCCTCGTTTCCATCAGAACTTGACACAGGATTATGGGTTGTACTATCCACTTCTTGATTGATTTTACCTGAAATAAATTATTATTGTCGGATTATTTTAAACCAGTCTTTCTTCAATGTCAGTGCAGTCCTTCAATTTTGATCTGCCTTTGTTTTGACATGGTCCACGGTTTGAAGTACATGTACAGGGCTAAGATCACATTCATTGGTCCATTTTCTACACTTACAAATACGGCAGTCACACCCTCAATGGAGAAAAAAATTAGTAAGTTTAAAATTGCTGTCGAGTCGCTATATTAGGTATCTTTAGTATTCTTCATTCTAATGAACCACAATGCACAATCACTTTGTGTTTAATAGCTGATAATGTAGAGACTGTATTGAATTCTTTATATCACGAAATCGAATTATTGATATCAAGAATTACTATTGCTTTACAACGTAAAATTATTTCTTGATATCAAGAAATATGTTTTAATGATAAAACGGCTTGCCATTTATAAGCTCGCGCCAGCTCGCCACAACTCGAGGCTCCAACTCGGCTAAGTGAGAGCCCTGCTTTAGATGCCAATAATGTGCATCACAATGCCAACCAGCACCCACCGACCACACTCCCAACACCCAACAAGCCAGAACAATAGATCCGGTCCAGATGTTCTGGCTCGGTAACTCCACTGCTCTCATCCGCCGAGCCCAATAGTGCAGCCAATGAATGCCGACCGCCATCGCATAACATACCATTGATTTAACATATAATCAGCATTAATCAAAGAGACCATTGAAACCTGACCAACATCGTTCAAATGAATCTTGCTTCATATTTTTACAAAAGATAGTTTTTTTCAAAACCAAAATAAATACCTTCTAGACTTGATGAAACACCTTCCTCCAAGCTTTCTCCTTTAGGTTCTTGCTTGATGTTGGTTTTAGGGGCTAACAGAGCGTTTTCATCTCCTTTCCCACATGTGGTTGAAAAGGCCCCTGCTTCTGCCTTGATGAGAACTTCTATGACTGATGGAACGAATTGTTTCATGGGTGACAGGTAATGTACAGCATTGCTTTCAACTTCTCGCTTGATGAGAGCTCCTACAGTTAATTGATTAGTTTCCTCTGGCCTCATATGTAAAGTCCAACTCTCTGCTTTTTGCGTAATGTGTTCTGGGACTGATGGGGCAGTTTCATCTACACTCTGTTCAGTATGTCGCAGAGAAGTGGAGGTCCTGCTTTCCATTTCTTGCTTGTTAGTATGTCCTGGGGCTGATTGTACGCACATATCTGTAGAATGCACTGAACTCAAGATCCTTCCCTGAACTTCTCGCTTGATTATATCTTCTGGGACTGACTGAACACTTTCTGCTGCACTCCTTTCCGTTGTTCTGAAAGGATTTGATGCCCCTCTCTCTGCTACTTGCCTGATCATATCTTCTGGGACTAACTGGACACTTTCTGCTGCATTCCTATATGTGGTTTGGTGATGATTCAGTGTCCCTCTCACCATTTCTTGCCTGCCTTCTGGGAATGACTGGACAGTCTCTGCTGCCCTCAGATCTGCAGGTCGCACTGAATTCAAAGTCCTCACATATACTTCTTGATTTAAGCCTTCATTCCCTGAAAAAAGAGAGAAAACAAAAGTGTTTTAATACAGGATATCACAAATAGTACTACATTTTCTTGCCAAGGGAACAACATAGGGACGCATTTACGTCTTTTAATTGGAGCCCTTTGCACCGACATTGACGCACAACAATGATGGTGTAAATGGTTTAACTGTAACAGGACAAATGAACAATATGGTATTACAGTTCGTTCATTTAAAGAGCCACTCTAACCAAAACGGGCTAAAAAAAAATGGGGGAAAAAGACATGTAGAAAAAATCTTGACGGAGATTCCGAACATGAAAATGATTTTTCTTAGAAATCATTAATAATTCTAGTTTTAAAAATGACAACTCAGAACGCTCAGAAAAAAGGCCCCAGCAAGCGTGAGATCTGTGGAAAATGGATGGTTATTATCATTTTTTGGTCAATTTAGAGACTGTCTTAAAAATCAGAGGCTAGGTTTTACCGTCAGACACTATGAGTGACTGACTGACTTTTTTTTTTATTGGGTAATACCCCTGCATAAAATGAGCTGTAAAGGGTACATGAGCATTTGTAAACATCAATAATCTGTTTCTTGTAATGGCCAAAAAAAATCATACATTTTCAAATTTTGTTGTAAAGTGTGCATTGAATGTAACTAAGAATATATCAATGGTTTTATTATAAAATGTTTGTTTTGCATGGTTTTTTTTACAAGTCTAGTTTTGTAATATCAAATTCATGTGGTAAAGCCTGGTATATGGTAGGTATGCTATGTAGTCCTGTGGTACCTGCAATGCGGGAATCCTGTGGACACTGGCATGTGGTAATCCTTTGGTACCTGCATGGTGTATGGTAATCCTGTGGTAACGGGCATTTGGTAACCCTGTGGTAACCCTGTGGTAACCCTGTGGTAATTGGCTAGTGGTCACCCTGTGGTAACTGGCGTGTGGTAATCCTGTGGTAACTGGCATGTGGTAATCCTGTGGTAACTGGCGTTGTGGTAATCCTGTGGTAACTGGCGTGTGGTAATCCTGTGGTAACTGTTGTGTGGTAATCCTGTGGTAACTGGCGTGTTGTAATCCTGTTGTATGTGGCATGCGGTGATCCTGTGGTAACTGGCGTATGGTTATCCTGTGGTAACTGGCGTGTGGTAATCCTGTGGTAACTGGCATGTGGTAATCCTGTGGTAACTGGTGTGTG
The DNA here is from genome assembly GCA_035222895.1 of Strongylocentrotus droebachiensis. Lineage (NCBI taxonomy): Eukaryota > Metazoa > Echinodermata > Echinoidea > Camarodonta > Strongylocentrotidae > Strongylocentrotus > Strongylocentrotus droebachiensis. The sequence goes on from JAVYIG010006914.1 coordinate 103,559, forward strand.
GTATTCCTGTGGTAACGGGCGTGTGGTAATCATGTGGTAACTGTCGTGTTGTAATCCTGTGGTAATAGTGTATAATTACAGTGTTATTGGGACTTATGCCCCTTTCGGTCAGCTACATGTATTGTCCTTGTCGGTCAAAAAGGTCAGACATTGAGGAATGTGAATTTTCGACTGAACATACATACTGTAACATTAATGCCTACACTATAATATGCACAGTATATGAAAAACTGTTTTGGAGAATATGAGTTTAAAGGGAAATATTGTATGTGGTTAATTCGTAATTTAATGTTTCTAAGTTCATTTCTGAAGCTACAATTTGTTTTGCTCTTTCATTAGTAGAACCAATACCAAATACTACCTAACCCCAAAGCCTAAGCTACATTGTAATACCCAATTGCAACTCATAACCCTATATTTTTGTTGAAATAAGTTCAGTTGTTGCCGGAGCAAAAGTCAAACATCCATTTTATGTTAGATTGCATAATTTGTCCTCATTGGTATCAAATAATCTTTTAGAACTAAGTTATAATACCTTCATCCTTTGACTTCCAACTTCCGCCTCTAAATCCATCAGAGTGTGACACCTCTTCCTGTACTACTTCTTGTTTGATCGTGATCATGTTGGCATCATCTGTGACCTCTCTGAAATAAATCATTATAGCTACAGTCAGATCAATTATGCCTTGTTAACATATGACATGCAAAACACGGTTGTCACCAATACAAGTGTTTTAACATGCAACATGATTTAGTTTAAAATGAACGATTCGAAAATCAGTAGCTTATCAAGTTTGTACCCAACCGAAAGAAGATAAAAAATCTAGGTCTATATTTATTTATGAATGTATTAGTCATTTGTATTTGTAAATAATGAATATTCATTTATGTCAAAGAAAGATATTACGTTATTAGTATTTAATTATACATATACTTTTTTACAGATATTATTTGTTTATTTTTGTTAGTAATAACATTTCCTCTGCATATATTTTTTGGTAGATTTCTTTCATAAAATTGTGGTTGTACTAAATGATACTGACAGATGAATCCATTAATAAATGAGAATGATTATGTACTATAAACAGAGAGAGGGAGAGGGAGAGAAAGAGAGAGAGAATTAGAGCTTGGAATTAGATGAAAATGGGCATTTAGTAATTAATTGGAACAATTTTTATTAAATAAATCATGTTAGATGCAAAATATTATCAGAGACACGTAGTTTTATACACTAGTATAGGAAAACGGTAACAATTTACTATTCAATGAGCATAAAATTGCCCTCACTTAATTTGGATTTATCAACATTCCTAGACCTACTTACCAAAGCTTTCAACAAATCTGATTTCCTTTGAAATAATTTATTGTTTTATGTAATATCAATCATGTCGATCATATCTCATTTATTATATATCATGATATTCATAAGATTGTGCCGGTAAAGTGTTAATTTGATTTCTTCAATCGTAAAGAGTTCATTTTTACTGTACAAGTGTTGTCGTTATTTTATCTCGCAATTATAATTTTGAATATGAATATAAATGTATTTATTCCTGTTATATTCTGGCCCGTCTCCGTGGTTCATTTGTCGAGACATTAGCGTCCATAGCGTCCCGGCGGATTCATTTTTTCCCCATTCGCAATCAATTCCGAAAAGGGATGACAGCAACTAAAAGTATCTAGAAAATCAATGTATTTCCTTGGGGTTGGATTTCTGTTTTGTCTTCGATATTCTTTCTTTCTTTCTAAATATTCTTTCAACCTTAAATTCCTGCACTACTCGAAACCATCTTATATTATGAAACCGCGGACGTAGTAAAAAAAAAAAAAAATTAATTTCAAGGATTTTTTTTCCAATTGTTTTTTATCAGCATAAATATATTCTTTCTTTCTTTCTAAATATTCTTTCAACCTTAAATTCCTGCACTATTCGAAACCATCTTATATTATGAAACCGCGGACGTAGTAAAAAAAAAAGGATTTTTTTCCAATTGTTTTTATCAGCATAAATATACTCTCTTAGAGTAGGTTGGATAGAAACTTTAAAATGAAATGCTATGCGTCAGTATAAACAATTATATTTTCTATAACAAACTTGACACTTCTGTGGCGTGGGAAAGGGGTGTAGTCGGTGTACCCTATTGTTCAGGAGAGAAACAAATCAATGAATTTTCCGTCAAATATTGACGTTTGCACATATAACCAACAGATGGAGCGTTCTCTTTTATACACATATTGTTGTATTAACAATAAATTATGTTTGTGTGGGAGGCAATCCTCTCACTTCCCTTACTGCACCAGTGGCTGATGTTGTATTTAGAAGGTCGTGGTAATTAAACAAGAAAATATTTACTAATTTCATATAGCCTTTCATTATTTTCAAAGTGAATGTTCTATTTAACTGGAGTGAAATTCACCCTCTGTATAATCGGATATGATTCTATTGAGAGAGAAAAATCGGAGAAACAAGCCGGCTTAAAAAAAAAAAAAAAAAAAAAAAACACATCTTATAAAAAATACCTTATAAAATATAGACCTAAGATATTTCTAAAAGCTTCAGGGAAGAGAACACATATCGCAAACTGATATCGGCTGATTGGTTGATCAATTGTGACCGTGTTTAACTCTCCCATTTCTACTACATGAAAGTATCAATATATATTCTCTTCATTAATCTTTTATTAGATTGTTCTCAATTATGTACACAAATTATGATACGAGCAATAGCTGCATGCCTGCAACGATACCATTAAGAATTATCATGTATATGTCTGGAGCAAGTCTCAAGCAAATGCACGGGGGAGAGGTCCATCATTAAATAAATATGCTGATCTTATGTTGTATCATTATATAGCTATATTATTAGTCCTTGATTAGGTGTTAAATCAAGAAAAAAAGAAAAACAAATTGTCAATTTTTCTCAGTGATCTCTCTGATTTCTTTCAATTAAAATTTCTTTCAAATTTGAGTAAAAAATAACATGTTTTCACAAAAAATGTTTCCCCCTCAAAATCTTCCTTTGCAAATGTAATTAACTTCTAGAATGCAATGAACACTGTTGTTCATAAAGGTGGATACATTTTTTTATTCCAATTTATGGAATGATTTTGACAATGATTTATTCCTGATAGATCTATATAATAGAATATATTCTCAGATTTTATTGAATAATGATTTGCCAGTGTTTGTTTTGCGTGACTACTAAAGCATGGTGTGTGCTACTATGCTTATCAACAAGGGGACCTACTAATGACAGTAATGAGGATTAATGCCTCACAAAAGGGGAACCAATATATATAGCACATCGACACGGTTTTTTCCATGGGGCCTCACAGTTACGAGGCCATTGTTTTGCCTTGAATCATGACTGTACGCAGCGGGGAGACGGGCTAGGGTAGGGGGCGGCCCCCACAAATAAAATAAAACAAATAAAATAAAATAAATTATCGATTATAAACGGCATTTCCCCCAGGTCCACAACAGGAACAATTCCTCTGTACGGCCATGCCTTCCAATAGGGGGGGGGGGGGGGGGGGGGTTGAAAATCACACATCCCAATACTGACAAGGTCATATTAGAAGCACCATACCGGTACCTACAAGCGGGCACAATTTTGGAAAGGGGGCAGGGTCACGTCACGTCTCTTGTCCGATATCAACAAATGAGTGGCGGATCCAAGGGAGGGGGCCCGGGGGCCTGAGCTTCCCTCCCCTGGCCACATATGGAAACGTTGTATCATCCGCTCAATCTGACTTGCGTGCATAGAACAAATAAGCATTTTTCCATGAAAAAGTGAAGTTTTCTAAAATGTGCGTTTCTTTCCAGCATTGGGGCGCCCGGGAGTCACTCGGGTAACATATCATAAAGTATAATATAAAAAGACCATATGCTAATTTTCTGTACTTTTGTCGGAAAAAATAGATTTACCCAGCACAATGTCGTCTCTTTTTGAGTTGGAGAAGAGCAAAAGGCGAGTTTCATTCATACTTTGGCCGCTCTCGCAAGCTCTCACTCGTTTCAATGTGGTCAAGCGACTTTGGGGCAAGCGGTTAATGAAAATACCAATCGTTAGCTTTCTTCTGGTATTAAACTTGTTTTGATTGATTGTATACTTTTGTCGGAATAAAGGAAACAAAAAGGCTTGACCAATAACTTATCAGCGTCTGAATTGACCTTTTGACCTTGAATTCCCTGATGCAAGCGCACATAAACAGCATCTAATGACGTCATCTTCGCTCAATCGATGTCTTTTATCCTAAATGCTACACTTTCACAATGTTTATACATCTGTTTTAATTATTAGTAAGATATAACATATTTTGTCTGATATCACTGAAGTTTTGTGTTTTATGTAATGAGTAATTTTTAAATAAGAGCCATTTTACTGTTTTAATTTACTGGATCGTACCATTAAAGTCGCAGGGTAGAAAGATGCATTTCCAACCGCGCCAAATTTAATTTACGTTCCGACATTCTGTTAAATGGGTTCGTGTTGTTAAGAATCCACTGCTTTCTGCTCCACCAAACGTCCACATGCGGAATCGTTTATCAACTAAATTATTCAAATTTATGGATGCTTCCTTCCCAGGTGTTTGTGTTGTTGAAGCATTTCATTCACCTGCTATCATTCTTTGTACTCCAATTGCCAGAACGCAAATTGACATTTTGGTTTTATAGTTTCATGCGGAGTCGTTTTATCAACTATTATGTATTCAAATTTATGAATGCTTCCTTCCCCAGGGGTGGTGTTTATGTATTTCATTCACCTGTTATAATTCTTTGTACAATGTAATGTGTCCCCTCATTTTTTAATAGTTAATTTACCCATTCACATAATGGAACTACCTGCCCGGTGAAGCCAGTGGCCCATGACCCCTGAGCACTCAACACCGTGTGGGAGTCAGTTTGTGGTAACCTTCTTTTATGAGACAAGTCAAAGCAAACGTTTCCATATGAAAAAAGGTAAACAAAAAAAAGAGATGGTTAATTTCACCTTAATAAACAACAATAAAAGGCACCTCCCCCCCCCCCTGTCAACAAAAAACAAAGATAGGTGAATAATTTTTTTTGCTCTTAGGGGTTGTTGTTGTTTTGTTATGTAGTACTTGTATCACTCCCCCCCTCCCTTCAGTCATTCACCTTTCATTCACCTTTCTCCCACCTGCTCCATGATAAAAACAGAACCCCATTACCCCCATTACTTTTATTATAAACATTTAACCATTAATGACCACCCCAGAGTTATAGCTTCAAGGATCGAACCACATTCTTAGAACTATGGACTCATATGCCCAAACCCCAGTTATTGCACTCTCCATAGCCACTCCCCATAATACCATGACAACCCTGACCATTGACCAATCATAATCATGTTTAAATCACCCATCCCAACATTGTTTCTCTCTCCCAAATTTCAAATTTTCCTGTTTGGAAAGTTGGCTAATCATGGAGGACTTTGGATTTCAGCCATCAACCGCTGAACATAACATACAACGTATAATAACAACTAGATATAGAATATCATAGATTTGAGATTTGCAGGACTTTGCTAAATAAATGGGTCTGATTTGAAATGTACAATTCCCCCTCCCCCCACCCCCCCCCCTTCCGTTGAGCCCCCGCCCCCCCCCCCCCCCCCTAAAAAAAAAAAATAATAATAATAATAATAATTCGGCCGGCTGGTTGTGTCGCCGCTAAATATTTTCTCACGAAAAAAATAGTGGTCTCTATACCCCCCCCACCCCCCCCCGCCGCCTTTTCGGCTGGTCAAATGCGTCACCGCTAAATTGGACCTCCTCCCTCGCCGCCGGCTGGATCCGCCCCTGGCCTTACCTAGCAACACTAAATATATGCAGTTTGCATTCTGCCTGTTGAAATACTGTTATTCTTATCAGGTGAAAGAAATACTTTGTATCGAGGCACTTCACAAATGCATACATGTGTGGTGCCCCACAAATATTCGGTAATTTTGAACCAGCCGTTGAAAAAAAACGAGAAGTGTCAGGCAAAATGCAAACTCTTCAGCGTTTCCAACTTCCAAACATGCCTCTTATCACTAATCCCCGAGTCCTAGCCCAATGTAGCTCTAGAGTGTAATAAATCTTCAACACACCATAAACGAAGGAGGGGGAGAGAGAGAGAGAGAGAGAGAACGTGTTCCCCTACCACGAGGAAGGGTTGACCTCTGTACAGAGTGACCCAAGAGATAAAGGAAAGCTGAGAGAGGGGGAGAGATCATCTACCACACATTACATACAGTGCATGTTCCA